>QRFB01027174.1:0-14600 GCA_008931105.1 Oenanthe javanica | reverse complement strand
ACATAAGTTGTCCTATGAGGACAATGTCCAAATTGATGTCGACTTGGGAAATGGAACAAAAATATGTTAGGTTGTTGACAGGAAGGAATTCGAGGAAGTAAATCGGGCAGTGTTTGAACATTGAGAGAAGCTTGTTATCCAGTGTTTACATGATGCCAAAGTGGAGATTGGAAATCTTAATGATGTAATAGTTGTTGGTGGCTGTTCAAATATTCCGAAGGAAACAGAACTTGTCAAGGAAGTGTGCAAAACACAGGAATTGTATCNCGAAGGAAACAGAACTTGTCAAGGAAGTGTGCAAAACACAGGAATTGTATCCATGTATGAACGCATTGGAGGCAGCTGTTTGTGGAGCAGCATTGGAAGGGGCAGTGGCTTCTGGGATCAGTGATCCATTTGGCAGTTTAGATCTGTTAACCATTCAGGCCACACCACTAAGCATTGGAGTTAGAGCTGATGGAAATTGCGTTGTACCAGTCATACTTAAAAACACCTCAATACCAGCAAGGAAAGAGCTTGTCTTCACAACTGTTCATGATAACCAATCCGAGGCTTTGATCGTTGTTTACGAAGGTGATGAGAAAGTAGTGGAAAAGAACCATATGCTGGGCTACTTCAAGATCACTGGGATACCTCCAACTCCAAAAGGAATTCCAGAAATTACTATATGCATGGATATTGATGCTTCGAATGTTCTGAGAGTCTTAGCAGGGGTGGTTATGCCTGGTGGTCAGACTCCAGTGAATCCTTTTATGGAGGTGAGGATGCCAACTGTTGATGATGGCCATGGATGGTGTGGTGAAGCTCTGTTTAGAACTCACCAGACGAATTTGGATATTACGATCCTACAGAAGAACAAACTGCACTGAAATCTTCAAGGCCATGTAGTGTTGCTCGTCACTTTGTTGTTCATCCTTGCCAGATGTAAAATAATAATAAGTGGCCTAAAGGATGGTGTTTTTAAAGTCATATGAATCGGAGAGATGTTTGTAAAACTAAAACCCATGTGTCTTGTGATATGGTTGTATTGAGATGTGTTGTATGAGAGTGTGTTCTGGATATTATAGTCATGCTGTGTTTTATGTACCTGGTATAAGAGTATGTACTTGTAGTCTTAATCGACTGAAAAATAGCCGATTATCCAAGTAATGATACTCTTAAAATTATCATTTGTTTGGTCTCCCCGTTTGTTACAGATGTGAAAACATAACAATTTATCCGAATAAATCTTGAATCCCTAGATATCCAGCAACTAGGCAGTCTTCAATGGCATCTACAAAAACAATTCCGACCATCGTAAGGTACTGAAGTTCCAAATTATTGGTCTCGTTTATATGACAGACACTTGGATTAAATACTTAAAAGACGTAGAAAATAGCTTCAACTAACATTATACATGGTTACATCAAATACACTACAATGGCCTTTTGAAACACCAGATGAACCTGATAAATGATATGTTAACGAACTGACATACAACTGAACAAGGACAAGAGATTAAATGATCTGTTAGAGTTGAAGTCACTGCTAGGCATGTATATCATGTTAAGAGATCACTGGGAGTCCTACTGTCTTCAGGCCCTTCACATAAGTGGGACTTTTGGGTTGTAACACATATGTTTATAACCCAAATGAATGCTAATTGCTCAAGTTAGAAGCACTTGAGTATCAATGTGCTAGCAAATTAGTTAGTGTTCAGCTCAGCAACAGCAAGTGAAGTAAAGACTGGCCAACCATCGAATTAGTTGGAGGTTGTTGGGTGGTTATATCAGTTCCCTAGATTCCATTCCACTCAAGTGTATTACATAAATATAGCAGCTGCTATATCAAGGTTTGCTGAGTGCTGAGCTGCTGAGCAAAAGTGTGATACTCCAATAACTCAAATAAGTAGTCCTTTTCTGGTAGTTATTCCTTCCATGCCATTAATACACCTGTGACTATTCAGATTCAGAAAAAAATCTCATCGGGACACAAATATATAATAAAGTGATTATTTTCATAAAACATATAAAAACCCTAATCTGTATTATATTATAATAAGAGAGTTTTTGTTTTTGAAACACTGTGGTCAACCGTATAAAAGATCCTAATCGTTCAATTTAGGTAAATCATAGAAACTATCATAACTATTCAATTTTAATAAAATTTAATTTTAGAAAAGATATATATCATACATACAACTACACACGGATAATATTATATTATATTTAAATTATATTCTATATTTTCTATTTTAAAAATTTATATACCTACAATTTTATTTTTTAAGCCCAATTTTATATATTTATTATATCACAGGTCCAAATTATAATATATTTATATTAAATAAAATAGATTTATATAAAATAAGAGAATATATATATAATATTAACATAAATTTTTAATATTATAAAATTTTATTTTAAATATTAATAAAAATATAAATAAAAAATAATTATTTAAATATTAGTTATCCGTGTTTTGCACGGATTATAAGCTTGTTAAACATTACAAATCAAAATATAAAATATATAAGTTCTTAATTAATAAATTATTTGTAATCGTAACTTAGAGACCTAACGTAAGTTCTGTTTGTCAAATCTTATAAGTCACTTATAAGTTAAAAAATACATACATTTTTTAACTTCTAAGTTGCTTATGAGAGAAGTCAAACTGACTCGTAGTAAAAAAGAGAGTTACATTAAGCACGAGACAATTAGAATCACAGTGTAACTCTATTGTATCTTGGGCTAGCTCTACATATCGCCTATTAGATTGATATAATTAAATTACATAATGTATATTAATTAATATATATTATTGTTTAAAAATAAAGTGTTGTAAATATAATTCATTTTTTATACATCATAAATCTATAATTTATATATTTATTTTTCACTTTTTAAAGAATAAACATAAATAATATTTTATTTATTTAAATTGAGTGTATTAAATATTTTTAGGAGGGTATTTAATATTTTTTAGTGGGGCCATTAAAACAAATATTTATATTATAACTATATAATCTATATTTTCCGTGCACCTTGCGTCCGCCCTGTCTATTCGTCAGTCACACTCAAAAAGTGAGAATCACATATCACATCAAACAGCTTCCCAGTCAAATGAGCTAATCTCTTTATTCATTGCAAAACACACAAAAAACACTGTCAAAGCTAATTCATAGAAATTTCAACTTCTATTTCCATTGCCAATAATTCAATAGCCATCATGTGTTGTTTGCAGAGAATCATTAGTTTCCATTTATGAGGAGCTCTCTTTTTGTGATCTTTATGCAGGAATTCTCTCCCATTTTACAGGGTCCTAGCTCCCTCACCATAAAAAATCTTGTATATGTGCCTTCATCATACACACACAAGAAAGAATCTTCAATACGGTTTCGTTCACTTTCAACTGTCCCGTGAAAGTGAAGACATAAACAATTGAAGTCCAGTTTATACAGAGCGAAGACCACCGTAACATGTGAAGATCTTACCATGAAAAGTAATATAGAAATTAATCCCAGAATCAAACAAGCAAGTGGCTACATCACAACAGAACTGTTCTACAACTAGGTTCCCTTGTCTGAGTCTTTTTGAAATAAAAAAACACTCTAATCTTGTCCGAGACCACTTTTTGCCTTGCATTAAATTATTTATTTTCATACATTGAACCTACTTTTTATTTCTCTTTCTTTAATGAAAGAGTTTGTCTCAGATTTTGCTTCTGTCCTGCATGGACCAAAATTTCTGATTTATTAGCCATCATATTTCTTGGGTTACCCAGTCATCATAATGAAAATTACTTCTCATTTGAATCTAACACATAGATTGAGAAAATGCGCATCGGATACATGCTAGGAAGAGAACATACAGTTTGCAGATAGTAAGGTCAGATAAGAAAAGGGGATATGGTCAAGTCTAAAAATAGTCCATTGAATTACAATCTATGGAGCATAGCATTCTTGGTTAGAACAGAAAAATGAATATCTACCTTACCCCTGAGTGGATGAGTGGATGAGAAAGAAAGGATTTATCGGAGCAACCCCCAGGTTACAGAGATGTTAACTGGTCATTTACATGAGAACTAAGGGGAGAATGAAGCACAATTCACTTATTAGAAGCATTTATATAAGTAAAATATGTTTTATACGGGACCGTGAAAAAAGGGCTAGTTACCTGCACCACAGAATTCTCAGCTTAGAACTCCTTGCCTCATAATGTGTTCACTGTTCAGTTTCCATTTCTCGATACTCCCCCACAATGAAAAGATGGAGAATACCACAGGATAATACAATGTGATTAAAAAATGTACCCACCTCTATCTTTATATGATTCAACAAGAAACAAATTCCCTTGTTTTAAAGCACAGGTCAGCTAGTTCAGAGTTCAGACAAAGTTCAGATTAAATGCTACCAAAATAACTTAAATCTGGATAGTTTGCATAGCAATGATGTGACCCATGAATACCCTCACCCGAAGAAAAATTGCTAAGCAAGAATCCTGAGTTATGTAAATTACTCATTCCAAAATTCCCGCGAGAACAAAAGTAAATTCAATTCTCAAATGAACCATGAACATATTCAGATTTATCAGCACTACGATTATTCCCAGTACATTAATCATGAAATGGAAAAATGGGAATAGTAAATGACATTTAACCACAAAGTATAACATTAAGTGTCATTCAGCCATGTATATTGCATATTACAAAGTAAGGATTAATGTCTATTTCACTCATTTGTATTAGATTTCAAACTTAATTTTATAAATGTTCAATCATTGAAGCCAGAACAGAGAAAACAACATTTGTAAGGGTATAACATATGATGATAGAAGTAAGGCGTAAAACATATTGTGTAATTAGCAAAAGAAAAAAAACAAAATATTAAATAAGTTATGTGAGAATTAACAACTTAAACTGATTAAAAATCAAATAATCAAGCAAACATTTAGACCTGATCCCAGCAGTATATCATGTTGGATATAGATCGACTATTTTTAAATCTTCTGACCGAAAACTGCAAGGGAACCATAAAAAGAGTCACACCTACTCATTCTTCCAAGCATACAAAGTTAAACAGAAGCCAAGACCAGATACTTTAGACTCCTTAAAACTCTGTGAACCAGACCATTGTCGTTCCGAGGTATCTAAGAAGGTCTCACCAGTCCACAATTTCTCTGCTGACAAACAAGTTTGGAACATGAAAACTGCATTTCCCAAAGTTGAGCCGAATAACCAATTATGAACATCCCAAAAGATTTCCACAGGAAGCCCATCAACCAATATGGTATGATTACCACGAAACTTCCATCGCAGGTGCCTCACCTTCATCACTGGCTTACTATCCAAACGAATAATAAGACATGGATCATCAACCCCATTCTCATCGCACTCAATCGTAAGGTTATGAATCTGTCCATTATCACTAAATTGAGCTTTACTCCCATAAACCTTTTTCCCAAAAATGTGTTCTTTCTTCGAAACAAACATAGAATTGAACAAAGAAGGAATAGCACCAGTTTTCTTCAGAGCTTCTTTCTTAAGATCTCCAACTACCAAAACCATCTCACCCTTACACACAACTCCCACATAAAACCCCTCAAGGGGCTCAGGCCCCTGCCCAAATTTAGCCACAGAAAGGTCCCAATAAATGTAAATTTTGCAAGAATTCACATCCAAACACTTAAAGCCTTTTCTTTTAAAGAACAAAGTGGGCTTAACATCAACTCTACACAAACACTTATGTGATAAATCATCAATCTCAACACTTAAGCAATGACCCATCAAATTCTTACTCCAAGAAACAGTAATAAAACAAGATTTACCAACTAATTTACACTGATATGTGCAAGTAACCAAATTTTGTGAAGCTTTACTTACAGTTGAACTTGAACAAGATGTATCAGCAACTTGCACACCATTTTCACCAAAACAAGATAGAGAATCCCTCATTTTACTTACAAAAATAGTACCCACAAAAGCAACAAAATTTAAGAAAAATATCAAGAGGGTATGTAAATATGAAATGTGTGGGGGTGTTTTACTCAATGTGAGATGAAATTACAAACCAATGTTCTAAAAATTGTGGGCTAGTGTTATAAATCTTGGGTTGGAGATGTATGTTGTTGAAGTTGAAGAAAAGACAACTCATCAGAAGTGTAGTTTTAAAGTAGTTGTGTAATAAAAACTGTTACAGTAATTGGCAAATAAGAGGAGTGATGCTTAAGATTTGGGCCTAATTATGGGGAGGGTCCAACTGGCAGGGCAAATCAGTAAATTGAGTTTTTGGAAAGGTTCTATAAATAAATAATTAGATTTATGAAAATGATTTGAGTCGAGGTGAGTTCAAAGTTATTGGAGTTCTAATTTAATATTTTTATTGAGTAAAGTTGAATTTAATATTCACTGAGTTTATAAATTATATTTTACTGATATATAAATGAACTTAGTATATTCACAGTTTTGAGCGCGATAAAATTGCTTAAGTGCTAAGAACTTAGTATATTCATAGTTTTGAGCGCGATATAATTTGCTAATAAAATTATATTTTCCTGGATTTGATTCTCACTCATCCCCGATATTTGTTAAAACAGATACTCACGTTATAAGACATATAAGTCAAATTAGTCAAAAAAAAAATATTCACAATTTTTGAGACCGTTCAATTTGAATCACATTTTTAATTAAATTATTAATTAAATTAGGCCTATATCAAAGAAAGGTACATTAGTTTTTTTTTTTACAAGAGAAAGGTACGTTAGTATAATTAAATTGCTATATCACAGGTATACCGTATATGTATGAATGTTTTTAAATTTTTCATTGACAATAAATTTATTTTTTATTTATACAATATTTTGAAGGAAGACGTTAATAGCCAGCCCGGAATGAGAGGTACAAAAGTGAGTACCCATCCGACCCGGTCAACTTTCCTATAACACTGAATTATTTACTAAATTATTGTGTATATTGTTAGAAAAATGTTAGAGTCACAAAAACACTTGAATAATTTTAATTAATTGTCAAAATAATAAATGAGATGAACCCCTTGTTTATTTAAATTAATACACGAATTAAAATTTTCTATTCTGTCATTTCACTACTGTCACGTCATTTTGAAAAAATATTTTAAAGATTTTGTTTGATTCCCTAACATTACTCGTATTGTTATACTATTAATCACAAACGAACGAAGACATCAAGTCGACTCTACAATCTACGTGTTAGTTTTGGGCATTGCATGTCCTTGCAAAAACTGAATGATATTATTTGTTTGAATTAATTGCAATATTATGGGATATATATCTGACATTGAGAATCTAACACATTATCAAATAACTGGACACAGTTTTTGTCACATTTAAAAACAAACAATTGTCACCATCATAGATAGATACCATAAGATACACAGTAATCGGTTAGCAGTGGAATCTTTGGATATATATATAGGTTTCGTAATCGTAGCTAGTCAAAACAAAATAATTTCGACTCTTATTTTATTGTTATGAATTTATATTTACATATATTTTACAAGGGTAAAAGCAAGTCGGCCGAACCCATTGTAGATGAGGGGATAATTTTATTGATCTAAGATTCTAAATATATAATTCTTAGTATATAAATAGAAAAAATTGCTAATATATAACTACGAAGTTAAAAATTCTAATTTTAAGCAAATAAACACAGACGTATTTTGATTTGTATAGAACGAGACCTATTCGAATTTTAAGCTTAGAATTTTTCAGTTAAAATTTGAATTTCATCACAATTAGTTGAAAAAAGGAAAATATTAGTGGTTATAAATTTGTTATTAAAATAAATCTCAAATTTAATATAATAAATTTTTATTGATTACAATATTACAATAAAATTAGATGATTTTTTCGTATTTACAAAAATATATTTATATATAATTAATGATACCATCATGTAATACCACATTATTTCAGATTTTAATTTATTATCTAATTCGATACTCCTAAATTTGTTGGTATACATTATACTTATCAATCAAATCCCTCTAAAAAGATACGGAGGTACTTATCAATCAGAAACTTAAATTAAATATGATTAAAATTAATTTAAATAACAGTGATTACTTCAAAAAAAAAACAAAAACAATGCATATAGCCATATAGACCACCCTTGTTTTGAATGGGAAATTGCATCGGCAACAAACATAGCACAAGCTAATGCGTGTGCTTGACACAAGACAAAGCGTGCAGGCAACAAAATAATGTGAAATCATTTACCATGCTACCTTGCCCTTCGCCCATCAGGCCATCACAACTTTTATAAACTTTAATTAAGGATCCTATGGGGAGCCCTATCACATTGCATTCTTTTTTTTCTTTTTTTGAGTACGCTGCAAAGTAGGAGTATTTCAGAACTAGAATTTCACAAAATTATGAATTAAACAATTGTTTATAAATTTTTTAAAATTAGAAATGACTAACTATTAGTTAATTGCTGAAATTGGTGGTTTAAATTAGTTTCATTTTAATTTTATATTTAATTTCGTCTTTTTAAGTTCAAGTCAATTTTTATTATTCTTGCTTGATAAGTCTTTTAGGTTGGGCCCTTCTTCTCCATGTTTGAGCTAGAATGGCATTTGGCCTTTGTGGTGAGCTGCTGGTTCGGGGTCCTACAAAACAATGTCGGAGGGGGGTGGTTGTCACGTGGCACCTCCGGTGTGAGAATAAGAGGGAGTTTTGGAGAAGAAGGTAGATAGCTCTATAGACTATCAAAGAAATGTGTATGTATGTATATATGTGTGTATATTTAAAGTATGTTCGTAACCCCTAAACCCCCTCATCTCATTCTTTTTATAGGCCAAGAATCTAGGGTTTAGGGTTTGTATCTTTTGATCATAGCCCTTCTTTAGCTCTGTACGAACGGGACAGGTGTGCGGCTGGATCCCCGTCCCTTATCCTAACCTTGGCTTGTTTTTTCTCCCTGGTACTTTTGGAAGGCTTGGACCTTTATGTTGAGAGTGTACCCTAGGGCCTCTGGGCCGGCCTTTGGGTTTGGGCCCCCGGTGGAAATGGTATACAGACTATCATTTGCCCCACACTCCTTTAACCAGATTGGTCCGGATGAGGGAGTAGTCTGAAGATAAGTGATAGGTTCGGACCGTGGTGACCGATGGTTGCGGGGTCGATCGGGGCGTAGTGCCCGTGCGATAGTGAGGGGAGTTGTTCGGAGTTGCATTGGGAAGTGGAAGGGTCGATGTAATTTAAAAAACGGTGGACAGATGGGAATTAAGTGGGGGTAATAATTGTGTTTGGTTGTTACACGAGGTTGAGTAAAGGCATGGGTGCGTGTCCGCGCTCTTTTCTCGGGAACACGCGCAATTGATGGGACGTGGCTGCGTGGGGGGCAACCGCCAAGAAAAAGGGCCAACGGTGTATGGCCACGTGTCTTGTGAGACGGTTCATCTCCCTAACCTCCCTATAAATACAAATAGGCTGAATTAGTTCTCAATTTATGCATTTGAGACTGTTGCTTCTCAAACTTTTTCTCTATTTTTTCTCTAACTCAGTAGGAGGCGCAAGTGGTGTGTTTGGTTGAGTTTGTCATCATCAAGTCAGTCTCTTCTCTTAGTGTAAGTCTTCTTTATTGTTTCTCGGTATTCGATATAGTTGTGTATAAATATATGTTCATGAATTAGCCATGTATGATGTATCTGTGTTAGGTGTTTCTTTGAGTTTTTTTGCGAATGCGACATATGTGCCATGCGTAAAAATTAGGTTTCTGGGTATAGGTTTATGTATAGTGTATAGTGTATATAACTTCGCCTTCGAGTATAAAAACAGTACTAGGTCTTGTTTGAATTGTTTCAGTGTCTCATACCGACCCGAGAGCCTTGTTATGACGGGCTTTGGGTCTTTGTTGGGCGTATTCTGCCCGGGTTGTATGCAATAGCGTATATAGTGTATGTATAGGTTATCAACCATATGTTGGTCTTGTGATTTTGAAATTAGGTGTTTTTGTAGTAGGGGTTTGTTTGGCTTGGCTGTTGACTTTGTGTTTCTGTATTGATAGGCCCGAACAGTATAGTTTATGGTCCGAAGGAAAAGTCGAGCCAACAGACCCCGGAGATCTTGAGCGGTGAGCCCCGGAGAACTCAGTGGTAGTAATACGAATTGTAGTTATACTTGTATAGTGAAGAAGAAAAATTATGTGACAGAAGTGAGGGATGCTCTCACTCTGAATCCGGGATCCAGTTCAGGGTTGAGTCTGTCTGATGGGAACTAGGCGGATTCTGAGTATTACTATGTGCAGAAGGATCCGTCTATCCCGGACGATTACTATTTCCAGGATTTGTCTGGGGAATTCGCGAAACCAGAGCATGGGGGGATCGAACGTTATAATAAGGTTTGGATGGATGCGACATTTGCTGGGTTGCATGGGGTGAGTGCTTCGCCGGCGCCGCTGAAGTATGCAACGAAGGTGGAGGAACTAAAGGCGGTGATGAGGGTGGTATTCCAAATAGATGAGGAGTATGAGTTCCGGTTGGCCACTGCGGACGAGCGTGTGTACCACCATCTGGAGGGAGGATATGTGGGTGTGCCGTTGGAGATACTCTAGGCTGGATGGAGACCGAAGCATCACCATTTCATTAAGAAACTATGTAAGTATGAGTACCAAATTCCAATTACTCAGCTCTCCCCAAATTATGTGCGGTGGATCATTTTGTTTTTGGGTTGTTTTAATTTGAAGGGGTGGCAGCCAACCACCAAGCTATTCCACTACTTATTCCAGATTCAAGGATCTTCGGTCCAATCCCTCTATGAGTTACACTTCCGGGGGAAGACAACTGGTTATTTTAAGGGGGATCCACAGCCTATCATCCAAATGTTTTCGCTGAAGGGATGACACCAGGAGTTTATCTTCATCCGGGGCGGGGATTTGGGATTTATGCCTCTATATAAGACTGAGGCGAGGGTGCATGTGGTGGAGGAGGAGTTCGTAGGGGAGGAGTTCGTAGGGGAGGCGTTAGCAAAGGATCGGGACTTTTGTTCCTCAATTGGGAAGTAGTTGTCTCGGGACAGCTTTATGGACAATAGTTATTTGTATAATATAGGATGTGAGTTCTGAAATTTGAACCTTGACTCTTGGGTTCGTTTGTGTGTGGTTATGTTTGATGTGTCTGACGTTTGCTCATGACCGCAGGTCATGCTGGTTTAAGTCATATTTTTGCTCAGATGGCGTCTCAGCACAAAACCCTTGATGTTGCTTTGAAGGCTGTGGGTGGTATTCATGACACCAATGTGGTTGTTGGATTTGAAGGCGAGGGGTCTGGTAGGGAAGGAGGTTCTGAGTCGATCGGGGTCGCTGTGAATGTGGCCGAGGAGAAAACGGCCCTGGAAGGGTCTTCCCTGACCCAAAAACGCCCCCGAACAGAGGCTGTAAATGAAAAGACCTCTGCCCTGGTCATGAGCGAAAGTGTTGAGCCTGCAACTACCCGGGAGGGTTCTGTTCCTCGCATGTATGAGGATATGATAAATGGTCTAGGTAGGCCCAAAGGTTGGACGCGCCAGAAGAAGGATGGCTATGAGCATATCACAATGGAGTGCATGCGCCGTTGGAACGAGGTTAACATCTTAACATGTTTCAGGATTACCTTTTACTGTTTACCCCCAAGTGATTTGCTTTCCCGGTGGTGCAGATTGGGGAAATACAAGCCCAATTCTCAGAAGTTTTGAAGGGGATGATGTGTTTGGGGCAGACCGACACTATGGTAATTGGGAAGGTGCGGAGGCCCGTACTAAGAGGTCAGAGCTAGAGGGTCGAATCACCGAACCGGAGAGGGAGAGAGACAAAATGCGCTCGGCTCGGGATATGGCCCAGACTTATGCTGGTAGTTTGAGGGAAGAAGTTACCAATCTCAAGTCTGAAGTGAACACCGCCCGGGACGAAGCGGCAGACGCAGTGCGCTGGGCCAAAGAATTGGAAGAACAACTCCGAAGTTTGCGGGGCGCGGTTGCACAGGCTGAGGGAAGCGCTCTTGAGAAGTTTCGGGCTTCTCCTGCCTACGAGGAAGAGCTTGTCGGCAAGTCGGCGATGCAAATCAAAATCACTTTTGACCGGGCGGTGGTTTTCCTGAGGGATCATCCGGAGGGGGACTGGGATAGCTTTATGGATTACTTCCTCGAGGTTGAAGAAAAGCTTCTTACGGAGAAGGAGGCCCAAAAGATTGTTCCCTTGTAAATTGAGAATCTGAATCCATAGCTAAACCCTCCCCCTATTCAGTCTGGAGATCCTCCTCCTGATTCTACTACTCCGTAGGCTCGGTTTGCAGCTGCGACTGCCTCATCTCGGGCTATGCCTATGTAATCGTTTCAATACATTGTCTTTTGCAACTTGGATGTTGAAAGCTTTTGTTTAACTTTCTTTGCATTTTGGTGGTATTTTTGGGTGTTTCGGGCATTGCTCGGCCCGGCGTTTAATTACACTTCCATTTATTCTTATGTCTTTTCTTGATATGGTTTTATTTGATGCCGCTTTGTATAGATATCTCGCCTCTATTGTGTAACCTTTTAGGGGTTCTGTGTTTCTCATATTTTTGTATTTGGTAGGTTTTGCCATGTCCAAACAGCTAGCTTTGTTGGCAAATGCACTTCGCAAGGTGGGGACTCCAGAGGGTCGAGGAGTTACTGCAAGGGTCGCTTCAGATAATTCTCAGCCCACGCTCAAAGGTTCTCTGAGAAGGAAATCCGAAGGATTAGAGGTAACCTCGAGTTCTGGAACCAAATAGAAGACTGGTCCGGCCCTGGCTACTGCCCAAGCTGAAGAAGAGACACGACCGGTAGATCTCTCCGCAAAGAAGGCCCAGACTAATGAGGGGTCGAGTTCGGGCTCGGAGAAAGTTCAGAAAACTTCTGGCCTTGAAGGCGGAAAAGTAATTGAGGGGTTACTCAGGCCGGACCATGCAACCGATGTGAGAAGGACTCGGGCTTTTGTGCTCCCTACACCCACTATCCCTTCTTATGTTGAGGGCTTGAGGCTTCTGCCTGCTCCGCCCTCCTGGGACAGATGGACGCGATAAGCTTCGAGACGGTGAGTGCCATTTTCATGCACAAGTATCGCGAGGTAAGGTCGTGACCGTCTTCTTTTGAGTCTCGTTATCAGTTGAATCTTTACTAACGCATTTGTTGTTGCCGGCAGTGTTTGAAGTATTTCTCCGGTTTGATGGCGTTAGTCCACAGGGAGCACAGAAGCAACGAAGAAGGCCAGGTTGTTCGGTCCCGACTGAAGATACAAATGACGGAACTAGCTTGGGAAAATGCAGATCTCAAGTCCCAAGTAAACGCTCAAGCTATAAAGATATAAAGATATGGCGGTTGGAAAAAGAATTAGCCCGAGTGAAAATATTAATCTTCAAGTTAAATATTAATATAAAAATAAAACTGAATGACCACCAAGTTTGATTGTCCCGTTTTATATTAGCTAGAAGACTAGAAAATATGGAGATCCTGGTTCCAGTAACGATTTATTTAATTAACTACTTTAATTTACACAGACGTGCTTACCACTACTAGATTAGGCTAATTGAGAAGGGATTAGTGGTGCCCAGCAAAATAACACTGTCATATTAATCTACAACTCATATCACACGGGCCACGGCTGGATTATTCTCGAGTTATGTGGCAGGTGGAAAAAACCAAACCTGCCACAATTAAGGAATATTAAATTAACCTTAAAAGAAAAAATGAGGAACATGTTTATTTTATGTAATTACCAATTATTGAATTATTATCCAAATATTATTTATATACTAGCATGAAAGCCCGTGAGATGCACGAACCTAGTTTAAGTGTGTCGATAAATAATTTAGATATTATTTTTTATTTGATTTTATTCATATTACTAATCATGCGATTAAAATTTATAATATTTTAATTTTAATAATATATTATAAATATGTTGTATTTATTATATATTAAAAAGTTGATATTTTTTCAAAACTAAAAAAAAATTATAATGCAAAAATATAAGGATATATATAGATTTTCAAATACAAATTCAACCTTCATATTCATACAAATACTCAATTTTGTATATAAATAATTTTTTAATACTTAATACTTAAAATATATACAAGCTTATAACTCGTGTGAAGTACGAGATAACTAATATTTAAATAAATTTATTTTTATTTTTATTTTTATTGATATTTAATATAAAATTTTATAATATTAAGAATTTATGTTAATATTATATATTTTCTTATTTTATATAAATTTATTCTATTTAATATAAATATATTATAATTTGGACCCGTATTATAATAAGTGCAGTATATAATTGGAACTAAAAAGTAAACATTTTAATTAATATAGATATGTATATAGTTAGATCCTGTATTATAATAAGTAAAATTATATTTAATACATGTTTATTTTTTAGGTCCGTAACCCGATACTGACTGATCGACTGAAAAAACTTTTAATTTTTCGACTATAATAATATAGTATATATATATATACATATTATAATACATATATAACGTAATTATATACTACACATGATCCCAAATTTAAAATTTAGTTGTATACTTATCAAATGGTATATCAAAACCAGATCATTTTCTAAATCAACTCTAGTCCCTATTTTTT
>QRFB01027172.1:0-14600 GCA_008931105.1 Oenanthe javanica | reverse complement strand
GAAGGCTTCAATAGCCGTCGGTATGTCACAATTTGTTATTGTCACCTTCTCCTTGTTGAATCTAGATAGGTATCNCTCTTATCCTTTCCTGAAAATTCGCCCGTCGAGTATACTTAGTCTTACCCGTCGAGACTTAGTCTACTCGTCAGTTTGTTAATTCCCTATTTTAAAGGACCCTCAACAATTATTAATATAATTGATAATTATCCATTTATAAATGAATAATTCAACTGATATTGAATTATTAATGAATAATGTAGATAAATATTGGCCGAATAATCCGCGGGTCATCCAAACAATGTTCGCTCGTCAGCTTGCTCATCCGGCCGTCCACTATGCTGCTACTCGTCAGTACAAAATTCCACTTGCAAAAATATGGTTATAACAGTAACCTTTTATATGTAAAATTCACTGATTGGTGCTGATCATAATTCATTTTTCTAAAAACGAAGCTCTGGAGACTCGGAAATAGCTTTTTATAAACTAGCAGTATAATGTCACAGCTTTCTTGATATAACTAATATTATGATCTCGATTCATTAAGAATTCAGAACGTAATAGCTAGCTGCTAGCCTTGACACCTTAATATTTTTACCCGATGATAGTTTAAATCATCTCGTTACACTTGCTTGTAACGCCACATTTTGCTCTGTTTACTTGGCTACCTGTGCAGAAAATCAACAGTAAATATAATTGATGCAAAAACAATGTCACCGATCCAGTTGCAGTTGTTGAATTACCACACAGAGTTCCATATGGATTCCATGCCTTATTTGTGACTGAGGTCGGTAACTTTATAGTTTCCTAACTAGAATTATTTTTTCTATTGGATAATAAAATGATGTATGAATGCTTATAACAAATTTGTTAGGAATTCTAGTTTTCTCGTCTTTGCATCAATTGAAGTTAGCAGTTATCACAGACAATAATAAGAACAAATAATAATAAAGACAGATGAACACCAAGATTTATATGTGGAAAACCCCTCTTAAAACAAAGAGGTAAAAATTACGGGACCAACTCCGAATGTTTCCACTATAATGATAATAATGGTTACAATATTCTCTCTCTCAAGTTTACAGAGTAATACTTGAGTTACACCTGAATAGTAATACAATGATTCCCTATTTCTTTTATACTTAACCGGATAACCTGGACGAACTCTCATTGTTGCAACTGCAACGGCCGGACGAACTCCTAATGATGTAGCGGGAAAAAACCCGACGACTACAGCCCGACCAATCACTAACACTAACCCACCCGAAACGAAAGAATAGAGTAGCATGAGGGTCCCCTATCCTGACCTGCTTGAAACTACCACAAGGTAAGTTTCCTACTAGACGGACTATCTAATAGCTTTAAACTAAGAAAGGAGGGAGAGAAGAAAATTTGGTGTACTTACTAAAGAAGGGGAAATGACTTATTTATAAGTGAGAGAAGGTGGGTGCTCCTTTTTTCCTTATCAATGTTGGACAAAAGAGAATGAAAGTGATGAAACATGTTTTTGGCTTAAAAACACAACAATCTCCCCCTTCCGAACTCACAACTCTTCATTTGCACTCCATGCATGCGCACCGCTTGCACAGTTCCAACTTCTCCCGCGGAAAGACCTTTGTCATCATATCAGACGATTCTTATCCGTGTGTATCTTCTCTATATGTATAACCCCATCTTCAACCTGTTCCCGTAGCCAATGGTAATGTACATTAATATGTTTAGTATGACTGTGACAAGTAGCATTCTTGCTCAAGTCAATTGCACTTTGACTATCACAATATAGCTCAAACTTGTCTTGTTTCAGACCCAATTCTTGGAGAAACCGCTTTAACCAAACCACCTCTTTGCCTGCTTCAAAAGCAACAATATACTCTAACTCCGTTGTTGACAATGCAACACACTTTTGCAACTTGGACTGCCATGATATAGCTCCCACCATAAAAGTGAAAAGCATCCTTGACGTGGACTTCATCTCATCAGGATGTCATGCCATGTCAGCATATGTAAAACCTTCCAAGACTGGTTCACCATGTCCATACCTCAAGCATAATCCGGAAGTACCCTTTAGATATCTGAGAATCCACTTGACTGCTTCCTAGTGCTTTCTTCCAGGATTTGATAGACATCTACTCACAACTCCAACAACATGAGCAATATCTGGCCTTGTACAAACCAATGCATACATAAGACTTCCTACTACTGACGAGTAGGGAACTTTTTCCATATCTTTCTTCTCTTTGTCTGTTGACGGACACATTTTCTTATTCAGTTTGAAATGTCCTGCCAATGGTATGCTAACAGGTTTAGCATCACCCATATTGAACCTTTTCAATACTCGTTTAATATAACCCTGTTGTGACAGCCACAACTTTCAATTTATTCTATCACGAACAATTTTCATCCCCAAGATTTCTTTAGCTGGACCCAAGTCTTTCATATCAAATGACTTGGACAAATCCTCTTTTAACTTGCTGATCATGTTAGCATCTTGACCGACTACTAATATATCATCAACATAAAGCATCAGAATAATGAAGTTATCGTTAGGAAACCTTTACACATAAACACAGTGATCTAAAGTAGTTCTCTTGAACTTGTAATTCCGCATGAATGAATCAAACTTCTTATTCCACTGTCTTGCCGCTTGTTTAAGCTCGTACAAACTCTTCTTGAGTTTACAAACCATGTAATCCTTCCCTTTCACTTCAAACCCTTATAGCAAGGGCATGTAGATCTCTTCCTTCAAATCTCCATGAAGGAATGCAGTTTTCACATCTAACTGCTCAAGGTCAAGATCCATGCTAGCTGCTAATCTGAGTACTGTTCGGACTGATGTCATCTTTACAACCGGAGAAAATATCTCATCGAAATCAATGCCTTCCTTTTGTGCAAAGCCTTTAACCATCAATCATGCTTTATATTTTACAAAAGCTTTTCATCGTCTCTTTTCACTTTGAAGACCCATTTATTCTTCAAAGCTTTCCGTCCCTTTGGAAGCTTAGTCAACTCATAAATTTCATTCTTATTCAAAGAATCCATCTCCTCTTGCATTTCTTTCAACCATCAACTGCTATCCTTATGAGTATTGACTTCCTCAAAGGTCTTGGGATCCCCCTCATCAGCAACTAAGATATATTCGGATGAGAGATATCTTGCTGATGGTCTTCGTTCTCTCGTAGAACGACATGACCGAGGTTCTTCATTTTCAAGCTGAGATGGTTCCTCCCCCCGCTCATCATTCTCAGTATCTGGCATATCCTCTCCATCATCTTCAAATGTGTCTGGATTTATAGCTTGTATTGGTTGTGGAGTTTTCCCAAAATTTTCATAATTTTGAAACTCGTAGAATACCACATCTCTGCTAATAAGTGGTCGTAACTCACTTACCCTGAGAAGCGTCCCGACCTTAGACTGAGCAATAAAAAGAATGCCTTGTAGCAGAAAAAGAAGACATAGAAATCCCTTGTTAAACTTGAATGATGGCTAGTTCTAAGTAATAAAGTGTTTAAGATCTATTATAGTACTCAACGTGGGAGCTATTAACTCGCATGATTTGTCGTGTTGAAACTAGTATGCCTATGTCATATTGTGCTTAACACAATTATGGGAGTAGCTAACCTTTAATTGTATCTGTAGGGGTTATTAACGAATCGGGAGAGGAGTTGTAATTCTAGTTCATGATATGATAGACATAAGTCAAATATTTAATTGGGATATTAATATGAGACTTATGAGACTGAAAATCCTTGGGTCTTGATAACTTATAGTTGTACATTAATTGATCATGAGAGTGACAGTTAAGGCATAATTGTAAGTATTATATTGTATCTTAGGAGAGAACATTATAAACTTTAGAATGATTGTTTTTAGTAGTGTAAGAGACTTGTATGTCACTATTGATAAACATTAATCAATGCCAATGAAGAACCCTATTTCCTAGATTGCTTTTTATCATCGTTAATACATAGATTTTATTTGCTTATTAGTTTAGTTTAGTTTATAAAAAAACCCAAAAATCATTCTTCTCACTTCTAGATTATAAGAGATAATATACTTGAAATTGATATTGATAACAGTCCTTCCCTATGAACGATACCCTACTAAAATACTCTACAACAAATTAGCGCCGCTGTCGGGGAAGATGACAATATTGATTTTGAGTTAATTGTTTCTTATAGTTTAGATTTTATCTTTGTACATATTCTTTTCTTTGCTTTGTTTTTTTAGTGTGTCTCTACAGGTTACTTTGAGGTAGACAACTGAAGATCTTTGAGTTGATGAGACATGAATAACAATTTTGGTTGGAATAATGCTCAGAACTTTTTCAGTGATCAAGAACGATATCAAGATTTCAGTCCTTATCAAGACTTTAATGCTTATAAGGTGAATTCGTTCTATGCTGAAAACTCATATTATGCTCCATACCCACATAACATAGATTTTTCATATACCTTAGAAAATCAATACCATGATTCATATACATGTAATGGTGTTGATAAGAGTTTAATTCAATCTATACCTTTTTTTCTTTCTTTGGGATTTTTTAAACACTTTGATGACCCAACTTTTGAGATTGTTAGTAAAAATAATATTTCATGTGCAATAGAGTCGCCAGCTTGGTATAAGGAGAATGCTAAAATAAACAGTTTTATTATGAAAGTTCAACTTGTGATGCATAACGGTTGTCTTCAAATTCCTCCTTGTGTCAATTTCCCGACTACATGTGATTCTTATTTAGCAATTGATGAAAATTTTGTGTTTGATGAACCTACTTGTTTAGTTGATAATTGTCCCATGCTTGATATTTGTAAATTGGATTATGTTGAAATTCTACCATATTTAAAAGATAACAATGTGCTTAATGAATTGGTAGAAGATGTGAAATTAGATATTGATGAGTGTCCAATTATATTTGAGAAGGTAATTGAGATTGATAAATTTAAAAATCTTTCATTGGAATACAAGGATCCAATTTGGGAGGAGTTTGTGAGTCATACTTATGTTTCTTATTCTGACGACTTTTTTAACTATTTTGATTTTTCTGAGTCTCTTAAGGAGGTGATGATCATAAAAATTGTCTCTTATTTTTATGGATCAAAGGTATGTTTGCACATTAAAATTTTAATGTTCATTTGTAGATATGTGCATCTATTTGCTTTCTCACCTCATTAGTTATGCTACTTGAATGTATATGTCGAGCTAACGACGTTAAAAAAGCGCTTCTTGGGAGGAAACTCATGAATGTTATATACATATTTATTATGTAAATTATTTGGATAATTAGTTTTACTCCCACTTTGTGCAATGATGTTTTTGCTTATTGTTTCAGGATTCAATTTTCAGGCTTCTTTTCAGGGGTGAAACTGATTTCCAGGCACCATGTTCATGCCACTGCTTAGCACACTCATACTGTGTCAATTCTGAAGACAATGCGTGCTTCATGCACTTTAGCATGATAGTGCGATGTTCTGGCATGCTCACGATCGAATATGTGCATGTTCATGCACCAGTGACACATTCACACTCAGCTCTCGGTTGTGTTTTTGGATTTCAGCATGTTCATGCCCACTTATAGCATGTTCATGCAACACTTCAGTTTCTTATCAGCACATTCTAGTAGATGATACAGCATGATCATGCTCTGTTTTAGCACTCTCATGCAGGTTCCTATTTGAAGCTACTGTAGTGTTTTTGAAATGTAGCATGTTCATGCTAAACACCTAGAATGTTCATGCTAAACACCTAGAATGTTCATGCAGAAAAGTGGATTCATGTCTGACACATTCATTCCATTATTTGACATTCTCATGCAAACCCTGTTTTGATTATCTATGACGGTTTTCCCATTTGGCATGTTCATGCCACGTCTATGCATGTTCATTTACAAATAGAAGTCAAAGTCGCACCAAGCACAGTCATGCTTTGTGAATTCAGCATGTTCATGCAAAATTACAGCACTCTCATGCAGAGCCAAAGACTCATCAGGGGACTTCATGGAATTGCTAATGCATTAGGGGAGTATTTCTAACTTTTCTTTGTATATTTTTTTTTCTATCTTGTTTTTTGTATTTTTTAGGATCTTTTTAGAATTTTTTTCTTTTCTTAATTCATTGAGGACAATGAACCATTTAAGTGCGGGGATGAGTTCTCAATATTGTAATATATGTATATTTTTTTCCAAATTCTAGCTTTATTAAATAATTAGATGATAATGTGAAATGCATGCCTACACTGCATGTTAAATTTAGAAATTTATTGCATTGCATAATAGAATATGATCCCATATTAGTAGTAGTCCAAGTCAGTAACTTATGATGATATTATGTGTAACTTATTTTTGANATTTATTGCATTACATAGCATAACATGATCCCATATTAGTAGTAGTCCAAGTCAGTAACTTATGATGATATTATGTGTAACTTATTTTTGATTATATCTTGTTATCATTTAATAATATTATTTGTGTAGTGTCACTAGTGCAGAGTTTATTTCTTTACACGAAATTATTATGCTATTTGAATTGAGACTTAGACATACTTGTATCTTGAGGGGTAGCCGCTTGTTGATGATTCGAATTTTGACTATTCCCTTTTGATCTTAGTACGTAGTATAAGTTTAAGGGAGACATGGGATGTAAAGGTCTAACAAAAAAAAAGGGCAAATAAAGTATCAAGTACTCATTTGAGATCAATGGATGGCAAATGCAATGTCATATAAAAGGGATGATCCATGTACATGTGCTGGTATTAAGTGCAGTTGTACTAGAAATAAAATTTTCTTGGTGACTTTTCACTGCCCTTGGTTACTGGAGAATTACTTGACTTCAAGAAAAAAAAAAGAGATGGTGAAGTCGTATGGTGGTCGTAACTCACTTACCCTGAGAAGCGTCCCGACCTTAGACTGAGCAATAAAAAGAATGCCTTGTAGCAGAAAAAGAAGACATAGAAATCCCTTGTTAAACTTGAATGATGGCTAGTTCTAAGTAATAAAGTGTTTAAGATCTATTCTAGTACTCAACTTGGGAGCTATTAACTCGCATGATTTGTCGTGTTGAAACTAGTATGCCTATGTTCTTGAATTAAAGCGCATGTTTTTAAGCTAAGTACACACGCATGCTCTGTACTTGTGTTTACTATGTGCTGATATTGTTGTGTGAGCTTGATGTATCTAAATTTGTTGCATATTCTGAAGGTTATTGTTGACTTGACATACACTATTATATGTGGGATCCTTTGCATTCTCATTCTTGTAGTTGCATTCATTTAAATGCATTCATATAGATAGTATAGTCTTCCATTGCATAAGGACATGCATTCATAATTGTCATCAATATTACTTTATATGAGCTAGATGGATTTTGTGGGTACATTCACTATAGGCCCTCACGAGACCTTACTCGTCCACTGGGGCTACCTTGGGGTTTAAAGGGCTTGTTGCATATGCCAAATGCAACCGTGATCACCTACGGAAGTGGTACTAGTTAGTAGCTAGATAGTATTGTTTTACTCGAGGACGAGTAAATGATAAGTGTGGGGATATTTGATAGAGTATATATTTATATATATTTTATAGGATTTTATTCTCATATTTCTAGTATTTTATACATAAATAGATAATTATTAATTAGAGTTTAATGTTTTATTGCAGGAAATAAAGAAATCCTAAACTTGGAAGAATTGGAGATTAAAGAGTCCAATTTGGAGATAAATTAGAATTAAATTCGGAATTGATGGGCTGCGCACACACGGTTCACTATTTGGGCCATAACTTGAGTTCTAGAAGTCAGAATTTGGTGATTTTATAGCCCACGCGAAGATAATAGAAAAATCTATAATTCAGAGGTGGCCCAATACACATATTTCAAGTGGAGCAGCCCAGAAACAGGCCTGGACAGCTGACTACGAATTTTATATTATAATTCTATCTCGTTTAGGAAAGTGAGTCTTGTTTTCTTGGAAACCATTAAAAACACTTTTATATTAGGGTTTGTAAAATAATTAGTGGCGGCCGTGTATTACCTAGAGCGAGAATCGGAGAGAAAACTTGGAGAGAGAACTTGAGCAAGGATTGAAGGGATTCACTCCAAGTTCAAGAGATTTTGTCAAGTTGTATCTTCTTAACTCTATACTCTTGTAACCATGGTTTTCAATATTAATATATGTTTGTTTTCTTTCTTTGCTATGAGTAACTAATTCTCTAATCTGGGGATTAGATAGTATTCATTGGTTTGCGATGTTTGTTTAATATTGTATTGTGATTTCTCCGCTTTGCTAATCTTTCATATTGTGCTTAACACAATTATGGGAGTAACTACTCTTTAATTGTATCTGTAGGGGTTATTAACGAATCGGGAGAGGAGTTGTAATTCTAGTTCATGATATGATAGACATAAGTCAAATATTTAATTGGGAGATTAATATGAGACTTATGAGACTGAAAATCCTTGGGTCTTGATAACTTATAGTTGTACATTAATTGATCATGGGAGTGACAGTTAAGGCATAATTATAAGTATTATATTGTATCTTATGAGAGAACATTATAAACTTTAGAAGGATTGGTTTTAGTAGAGTAAGAGACTTGTATGTCACCATTGATAGACATTAATCAATGCCAATGAAGAACCCTATTTCCTAGATTGGTTTTTATCATCATTAATACATAAATTTTATTTGCTTATTAGTTTAATTTAGTTAATAAAAAAAACCCAAAAATCATTCTTCTCACTTCTAGATTATAGGAGATAATATACTTGAAATTGATATTTGTAACAGTCATTCCCTGCGAACGATACTCTACTAAAATACTCGATAACCCAGAATGACTTTGGCAATTTAGCCATTCATAACATCCATCTAACTCATTCATCAATGGTACGGTTCATTCTTTCTATAACACCATTCTGTTATGGAGTACCAGGAACTGTCTTTTCATGCCGGATACCATACCTTGCAAAGTATTCCTAAAACTCTTTTGAAGTGTACTCTCCCCCGTTGTCACTACGAAGGCACTTCAATTATTTCCCTGTTGTTCTTTCAACCATGGCATGAATCTTTTGGAAATACTGAAATACTTGATCTTTGGATTTGAGTAGTTCTACCCACACCTTCCGAGATGCTTTATCAATGAAGGTAACAAAATACCTATTTTCGCCCAAGGACTCCACCTCGAACGGACCACATACATCAGAGTAAACTCTTTTTAGCACCACATACTTTTTCTTCAATGGACTGCTAAAAGATACTCGATGTTGTTTCCCGAATAAACAATATTCACATGGCTGCAATGTAGTATCTTTAGCAAACGGAATGAAGGATTTCTTTATTAAAATCTGTAGCCCTTTCTCGCTCATGTGTCCAAGCCTCTTTTGCTAAAGATTTGCGGAAGCTTCATTTTCAACTGTATTCAAACTACTTAAACACATTGTGTCTTGTACAAAGAACCACAAGTGGAACCTCTTGCAACAATCAACGAACCCATAGTAAGTTTCCACCTTCCATTTCTGAAGGTATTTACGTACCCTTGCTTGTCTAGCGTCATGCCAGAAATCAAGTTGAGATGTAAGTCTGGAACATGCCTGACATCTTTCAAAGTCATTGAACAACCCGTGTTTGTCTCAATACAGATGTCACCAATTCCTATGATCTTTGACTGATCAGAGTTACCCATTCTCACTGTACCAAAGTCACCTGCTTTGTACGTCGTAAAGAATTTCTGAGTGGGTGTTGCGTGATACGTTGCTCTAGTATTGATCACCCATTCCACATTCTGATCATCAATACGTAAGCATTCTTCTTCCCCAAATGAAAGAATCACAACATCTTCTGTCATAGCAGCTGTTGTATTCTTCTCGACATGTTTCCCTTGCTGACCATTGTTCTGCTATCTGAGCCAGGCCCTACAATCCTTTTTATAATGGCCCTTCTTCTTACAATAGTAGCATTCAACATTGGCTTTTGATTTGCCACCAGAATTCCTGAAATTCCATCATTTACTACGCCCCCTCTTCGAATCTTTATGATTGCTTCTACCCCTATTTTCAGTAACAAGAGCCTGAAAATCATTATTGGCTCCCTACCCCTTTCTTCTCATATCTTCACTAACGACACTTTCCTTAGTGGACTGCAACGATAGTTTTTCACTTGGTACAACATTAGTTATTGCAACCACTAACGTATCCCAACTGGATGGCAAAGTGTTGAGAAAAAATATTGCTTGGAACTTCTCATCAAGCTCCATATTCATATTTGCAAGTTGATTTAACAACCCCTGAAACTCGCTCATATGCTCTGACATATTGTTCCCATATTTGAATCTCATGTTCACAATTTTACGAACCAGAAAAGTTATATTTTGTGAACTTTTATGTTGGAACGTAGACTCTAAAGTCGTCCAGAGTTTATAAGCATCTTCTTCTTCAGCAACATGATAAGGTACTCTGAATTATCAATCCATCGACGGATAAGACTGATAGTTTTCATGTTCATCTTCTTCCAGTCAACATCAGATTTCTCTGCAGGCTTGACTCCTTTCAGCTCCACTGGGTCAAACAGATCCTTACTATAAAGCAGATCCTTTATTATGCTTTTCTACATTGGATAATTTGAAGTTGTTAAGCTTATCATTACACTGGATGAACTATCCATTTCAATTTATCAAAGACTATATAGACCTCACTTAGAACCACACAAATTGGCCAAATAAGTGTATGTGTTTAGGGAGCACTTCCGTATAAATACGGTGCCAATCAAATAACCGTAGTGCACAAACACTTTCCTAGACACCAATGGCGTGGAACCTGGCTCTTAATGCCACTTGTTAGGAATTCCCGTTTCCTCGTATTCGCATAAATTGAAGTTAGCAGTTATCACAGACAATAATAAGAATAAATAATAATAATCAAGACAGATGAACACCAAGATTTATACATGGAAAGCCCCCTTAAAGTAAAGAGGTAAAAACCACGGGACCAACTCCGAATGTTTCCACTATAATGATAATAATGGTTACAATATTTTCTCTTAAGTTTACAGAGTAATACTTGAGGCACACCTGAATAGTAATACAATGATTCCCTATTCCTTCGGTACTTAACCGGATAACCTGGACGAACTCCCATTGTTATAACTACAACGATTGGACGAACTCCTGATGTTGTAGCGGGATAAAACCGGACGACTACAGCCCAACACTAACACTAACCCACCCGAAATGAAAGAATATAGTAGCACGAGGGCCTCCTATCCTGACATGCTTGAAACTACCACAAGGTAAGTTCCCTATTAGACGGACTATCTAGCAGTTTTAAACTAAGAAATGAGATAGATAAGAAAGTTTGGTGTATTTATTAAAGAAGGGAAAATGACTTATTTATAGGTGAGAGAAGGTGTGTGCTCCTTTCTCCTTATCAATGTGGGACAAAAGAGAGTGAAAGTGAAGAAACATGTTTTTGGCTTAAAAACACAACAAAATTCTCCCAATCCAAGAGAGACATCAAATGAGATGTCAATTCAACTACCTACCAAGAGCTCGAAGGACTGAGTGGCCTGTCTGGCTGGCTCTAGCTTTTGCAAGATTAGTTATATCTCTATTATAGCATTGGGCCTAATATTATAAACTAGCTACTATCTTAAAGAATTATGGTTTTGTATTTGCATTGGCCAAACATAATCACAAATGACTTCACAACACAGAATACTTGTAACTAGTTTTGTCGATCAGTCACTGATGTTAGTGTATATTTCATATATTTGTGGCAAAAGTTTACAAAACCAGGGTGCTACTGTTTGCAAATGTTTTAGTTTATCAAATTATGATTAATGTCTTCTGCTTGTTTATGTTCTAAACAGGAACAGCTTCGAGAACAGGCTAAACTGTAGAATCACGAAAGCCTAAAAATTGCAGCAAATTGTTGAACAAAACCACAACCGTGAGTGGCGGAGGATCTAGAAGAAAAATTGAGGGGGCACCATATAAATTATAATATATTATAAATAATTAATATAATATTATTACAAAATATAATAAATTATATACAAATATTTTCATTAATATATTCTTTTTTAATATTTATTTCATTTAATTGATAATATTGATATGTATTTTCTTTTTCCCCCTTATTATTACTAATATTTTTCATTCATTTATCTTATTTTGACAAATTTTATGGGGACATTCATAATTTTTCAACGGGGGCACAATAACCATAACCTTATACTCAATTTTTATTCAGAATTTTTTTAAAAAAAATAAGTTATGGAACTATACTTTATATGCATCTTAAAATCTCTCCAAAATGTTAACAATTGGGTTGGACGGAGAGAGTATAATTTAACTACTAAACTCAAAATTGAGTGGAGCCTCTCACCACTCCTTTGTGCCATTGAGCTTGTATACTTGTAGTCTTTAATATCCTCTCTGAAGATTCTTTTTTCAATCATAGACCAGGTAAGAGTTTATACTACCGATGTAGGAAATGTAAACTTCATTTTTGATTTGGATCTTTGATTTTTGTAGACAATCAAATCCTTTTTCGGGGAGATTGTAAAAGCGTTTTCGGATTAAATTATGGACAAACCCTCTCCTCAGTTCACATTTCACAATATTATTTACGAGATGAAAAAATAAATTTGAATCCCATGCAACATTGCTAAATGACTGTTAAGAATTACTCCTATATGAATACTTTGCGGCTTTGTGCTATTTGATTTTGATACGAATGCATACATAGAAGATACTTTTGAGAGATGCTGATCACTAGTTTTTGGTTGGTCGGTACGGGTCACTGACAAAATTATAATTTTATTTATTATAATATCAGACCTAACTATATACATATCTATATTAACTAAATTTTTACTCAATTATATATTTATAACTTGAGTCCAAATTATATAATTTTACTTATTATAATATGTGCTCTAATTATGTATATATTTATATTAACTAAAATTTTATTTTTAACACAGATTCATATTATAACATATTTATATTAAATAGAATAAATTTATATATAAAAAGAGAACATATAATATTAACATAAATTTTTAATATTATAAAATTATATATTAAATATAAATAAAAAATTAATTTATTTAAATATTAGTTATCCCGTGCTTTGCACGAGGTTATAAGCTGCAAGGAATAAGAACCGAATTGTGATTTTTTTGATGAAACAAGAAGAGAGTGTTTAACCTAGTTTACGGTCCCTTCTTGATAATCAAAGTATTTTTCTTAATTTTAAACTTCAATTTTTAGTTAAAATTTAATATTTTTCTTTTTCTACAACAATTTTTATAAAATTAGTGAATTTTTTTATACATATTTTTAACTTCATGTAATAAAGATATTTTACTTCTTAAATTAAAATTATTTTATTTTATAAAATTCAGATATCAAAATTTAAATATATATGTATATATAATATTTTTTTAAATTAAATATAATAAAATTGTGTTAAATAAATAATCTTATGAATATAATAAATTTAATCTTGATAAATCTATATTATTATAATATTAAAGTCAAAATAAAAAAAGTTTGGTTGGTTAGTTGATATTTTGAAATCATTAAATTATACTATAAATGTTAATTTTTTTAAAATAAATAAATGAGAATCGTTAAATATAATATTAAAAAGTACTATATAAACATAATATATAAATCCTGTAAATAACATAATAAAATTAAATACTGATATTATTAATTCTAAAAATTTAAACAGAATATATAAATATATTATAATTAAAAATTAAAAAATTATTAAAATTATATATAGTTATTATTATATAATAAAATATTGTAAAAAATAAAAAAGACTAAGCGATGCACGGATTATTATTATTATACTTGTAAATTGTAAATATAATTTCCTAATCCAAAAAGCTGTCCACTAAAAAATTTGGCTATGTGTACATAGATTTCAATGCGTACAAGTTAGAAGCATAAACGTGGCTTCATAGACCCAACAGAGAAAACAACCACAAATTAATCAATCAAAATTTTATCATCAGTCTCCATTCAAAACACACACACACACACACAACAAGTAATGGGGATAACAGAAGAACAAGATGTAGTAGTAGTAGTAAATCCAAAGCCAAACAAAGGATTAACATCGAAAGCTATAGATTGGATTGAGAGTTTGATTGTTAAATATATGTACGACTCTTCTGTACCTCATCACTGGCTTTCTGGTAACTTTGCTCCTGTTAATGAGACTCCTCCTGCTTCTCATCTTCCTGTTCTCGGTCGTATTCCGGTATTTTTTTTTCTTGTTTTTCTTGTATGGTAACTAATAACTTTTAAACTCACCCCGACGTTTATTAGAATAGACACTCTCATCTCATTTATATAAGGTTATAAGCTTTACTTATTAAAAAAAAACCCTTCTAAACTCGACCAAGGCCATGTTTGTTTTGCAAGTTTTTTAGGGTGTCAGGTGTGTTTGAGATTGCGGTTTCTGAGAAAAATCAGGTAAATAAATGTTTGGTAAAATTTAAAACCAGGTTTATGCAAAAATGTTTTTGGTCTAAAAGCTTATTTTAGAAAAAACAAGTACTAAAAAAGTTGCTTTTTAGCTTTTGCCGAAGTAATTATAA
>QRFB01027171.1:0-14601 GCA_008931105.1 Oenanthe javanica | reverse complement strand
TTAAAATGGTTGAAAGATTATAATTTGAAGATGAATAAATTGATATTAAATGCCACATTTTGGAGGAGGCATGGATGCGATATAATTAACAAAATATGTTAAATTGTGTGTGTATTGAATTAAACATAAAAATGTGTTGAATAAACTATTTGAAAATATATATTTCGTATAATGTGTAAATTTTACATAGATAAATTTAAAAATGTGACACATCCTTGATAGTGGGTACTATTCAAGTATTTAGCAAAAAAAAAGTGACACACCCATTAAAAAAAATAAAATAAAATATGTGATAAATAAGTTAGAAAAAAAAAAAGAGGGAAAGAAATAAAAAAAGTAATTAGCTCATATATCCAAACAAACCTCTACGAAGTGTTTGTGAGTTGGAACAAAAACAATGTCAATCTTCTTGTCAAACCCCACTGCTCTGAGAAATGGGTTCAGAAGCCTCATGTTTTTGACCCCATCTGTATCTATATCTTACTCTACTTGTTCAGTTCTTTCTTCTGATGAATCTCGCCGGAAAAAATGGCGGCAGCCCGTTGTTTCAGCTCTTGAGCTGGGTGGAGTAAAGATTGCTAAAGAGGGTAATTATATTGCAAAACCCAAGTCCTTAATTTTGTTGTTTCTTTGTAAAGTTTGAATCTTTTTAGTGTTTCCTATGTGTTGAAATGTTGTTTTGTGTGATAAGATACTGAAAGTTGCTATTTTTATTAATTTGTGCAATTTTTTTGACACCAGAGTTTGATAGTCTACTTGGNTATTGCAAAACCCAAGTCCTTAATTTTGTTGTTTCTTTGTAAAGTTTGAATCTTTTTAGTGTTTACTGTGTTGGGTATGTGTTGAAATGTTGTTTTGTGTGATAAGATACTGAAAGTTGCTATTTTTATTAATTTGTGCAATTTTTTGACACCAGAGTTTGATAGTCTACTTGGTTTTTTTGCAATTGTCAGTTTGAATTTAGCGAAGAGTTTCGACTTTTGATATATATCTGCATTTTATGTATAGTAATTTACTTTTTGAATTGATATACTACACTATAGAAATTTCTATGGTTTGATTTATTTTGGTTTTGGTATGTAGATGTGATTAGAGAAGACCCAACAAACAATGTTCCTGACTCTATATTTACGAAACTTGGAATGCAACTTCACAGAAGGCCGACACATCCCTTAGGGATTCTGAAAGATGCAATCTTTGACTATTTCGATAAGAATTATCCAAACAAGTTTGACAAGTTTGATGATCTTTGTCCAATTGTTTCGGCTAAAGCGGTAAGAGGGTGTTACCTTCTGTCTTGTTTACTACTACTATTATTTAACTTACATTGTTGGAGGAATTTGGTAACAACTAACAAAATTCTCAGGAAAGCTGAGAGTATTCAAGGAATCATTTGAGAACAATTAAGTAACAATAATGAAAGTAGAAAGAGGAAGTACAAAAATTGGAGACAAAGTAATGCTTAATTGTATATTTGTATGTGCTTGTGTAATGATAGGATAGGAAGTTTGCCTCCTTTCCTGCACCTCCTATGTATAGACTATAGACCAAAGGAGGCAGGGACCATTACAATAAGTTGTTATCTGTATTATTTACATCTGTTATCACTAGCTACGTGTATACACTTAGTTCAGCCGCTATGTGAAATGTGACACTACCAGTATTTATCCCTGACCGCCACCAATTGCGCTATAGGGATAAAGTTGCTCCTGTGAATGCGCATATACAGATGACCGAGCTTGCGTGATATTTTGGGCACCCGTCATGTAGCAAATTAGGCTGCAACAACTTCTATTCACTGGTTATTCCTAGATTTCAATAGAAGAAAAAAAGAAAGAAAAAAGGTGCGGGTCTTTCCTTGCTGAAAAAGGTGTGAGTCTTTATATGCAGACTTGTTGGCATTGCATATAGATGCTACACAAGATCAAAGCACTCCAGAAAGTGGTTTATTTTTAGTGACATTTTATGAAGTGTACCCTTTGCACCTCATAATTGTTTCCACATTATAAGATTGCTTTTCTATTATTAGGTGTAAAAGAGGAGATTAAATGTGATTAATATTCCACTGAAAAGTGGTGGATAAATCTTCTTCTAGTTATACTCTGTGAGATCTGCACAGCTGTGCCTTACTGAAATATTGTAATGAATTATTATATAGATAATACCTGTCTTAAACCCATCTTTAGTGGTTATAAAATACTAACCGAAAACTGTATAGTCTAAGATGCAAGTTAATTTTTATTGAAATCCTCTCCTCTAGTCAGCTTCTATTTTTGATAAGTTCACTGCAAACCACAGTACATTCATAATTATTTTGAGTTGTGCATGCTTTACAAGTCAAAAGTTCTGCCTGTATTCGAATTAAAATATATAAATATCTGTAAAGACCAGTGATTAATTTTGAAGGATAAAAAATTAATCTTGTAAGTTTAGATAAAAAATGCATGTTGGAGGACGTTATTCCTCCGATTGTGTAATAACTACTCATTCAAGTGATTAATGATCTGATGCATTCTTATACTTACTTTATTTTCTGCAGAACTTTGATGATGTTTTAGTACCCGCAGATCATGTTAGTAGGAGTTATAATGATACATACTATGTGGACTCTGAAACTGTTTTAAGATGCCACACAAGTGCACATCAGGCCGAGTTATTGAGGAAGGGCCATACTCATTTTCTTGTTATTGGCGATGTATACCGCAGAGATTCTATTGATGCAACTCATTATCCTGTATTCCATCAGGTTCTGTTTTACTTTTTTGCAGAAACAATTATTTTAGCAGATGCTTTCTACTATCTAACATAATTTTGAATTTAAACAATGTAGATGGAAGGGGTTAGAGTTTTTTGTCCAGATGATTGGGAGGCATCTGGAATGGATGCTACATCATATGCTGCTGGGGATCTCAAGACATGTCTCGAGGGTCTGGCAAGCCACTTATTTGGTAAGATCATATGTCATCTTTGAGATCTATATAGTAAGATAGTGAACATCAAACTAATTTATAGAGTAATGTAGGACCTTATATATTTTGGCATAGTTGCTGAAAAGTAGGAATTATATCTATAATAAATTAGGTTTTGGGATTTTTGTAATAAGTGGAGAGGGCTCGACAGATACTTTAAAAAGTGCAGAGTAATTTTGAGTTGGAGAAATACGTATAAGATGTAATCCTAATAAGTGAAGCTGAAGTTGCATATCAAAATAATGCTAAATTGCTACATGATCAAAATAAGTCTGTTCTGCCCTATTTATTAGTTCAGACTTCATTGGCGCTCCATATCTTGATATCTATATATATGTTAGCAATATCATTGTGACTGAATTTCCCAATGGACTTCAATTTTCTCAATACTTCAGGCACTGTGGAAATGCGTTGGGTTGACACTTACTTTCCTTTTACCAATCCATCATTCGAACTTGAGATATATTTTCAGGTACTTAAATACATGTTTGTTTGTATTCTTTTGGACAAATAGCTTAAGTTTTCAAACAAATGTGACAAAAAAGAGAAAAATAATATACACCAAAATAAATTATTCAAATGATCTTCAATTTTAACGACATTCTTATCTTCTTCATGTTCTGGAACCTTTTCATAAGCTTCATTATCGATGATTTGAAAAGCATCTGTTTCGGTATATGTCACCCACTATCATTAGATCAAACATCTCCCATCTTGTTTTGAAGAATACCTTTAGCAAGTTCTATAGCAGAAACTCTGCTCAGTGCTCTTGACTGTTGCAGTTGCATCCCGCAGAGCCAACACTAGCTTCACCAATATATAAAACCAAGATGATCCATCATCTTTTTGTTTTTCAATCACTTTCAAGCAAGATCAGCAACTCCTTTTGAATTTTTAGAACCGTCATTTTTTCTCGAGTGAGCAATATATTTACCAAGTTGATCTTCAAGTGCCTAGAGGTGAACATCATCAAATTCAAAGGGTAGAATTTTGAAAGCTGAATCAACTTCCGTTTATTTAAAGCCATGAAGGAATGATGTTGATTTAGACAGGCTATGCAGTGACTTTGGTCATGGCCATCTGCCATAATTTGACAGTGGGCAGAAGGGATTCTCAGTTGAGAAGCATTTGTCAAAAATATTTAAAAAATTAAGTGGTGTCAGTTTCCCCACTTACCCCTGTTCAATCCGCCACTTGCAAAGTGCAGTAAAATAGGACTGCCACGTAATGTTCTTGGAATGATATATGGTATTTGTATCAATTTCTAACTCATTTATTAACTAATTAGGACCAGTGGTTGGAGGTTCTTGGATGTGGGGTGACAGAGCAGGAGATACTAAAAAGAAGTGGTAAAACCAATAATGTTGCTTGGGCTTTTGGACTTGGATTGGAACGTTTGGCAATGGTTCTATTTGACATACCTGATATTCGACTATTCTGGTCTAGTGATGAGCGATTTACTTCTCAAGTAATTCTCATGAACATTAACAGCATTGTTTTTTATTTTGGTTGCTCATGCCATGCTTGCAATCTTGTTTAAATTAACTAATTCAGTTCAACTAATTGGTACTGTAAAAAACCTCATCCTCTAGCAATAAATATGTAACACCGCACTAAGTTGCAAGTTTCCTTTTATCGTGAATGCAGTTCTTAAAAGGTGAACTTGGGGCAAAATTCAAGCCATATTCAAAGGTATGGTGTTCTTTTCATCTGGTAGAAGTTATAAACTTTTAATTTATCAGGTGCTCACCAGACTGTGTTGACAGGTGTGTATGTTGCCCAAATGCTTGGAAAATTGTAGATATTATATCAACATAATTTGATATCTGTTCCCAGTTTGGAAAATTTAGCTGCTTGCAAATTTAAAAACATAAATAGTACTTGCAATTTCCCTTTGACTGAAGTTCACTTCTTTTTGCAGTATCCTCCATGTTTCAAAGATATGAGTTTCTGGATAAGTGATTCATTTACCGAAAATAATCTTTGTGAAATTGTTAGAGGTGTAGCCGGGGATCTTGTTGAGGAGGCAAGTCATTCTGTGTTTATGCAATCAGTATTTGACACTTTGCCCTAGGCACTGTATTTTCTTAGAAAAAAATATTAAGTCTGTCAATTTTTCTAGTACTTGCTACACGATAAATATACTCATATTTATTAAATAGCCTTGGCAAAAAGTAGTAAAATTAAAATTCAATTAGCCAAAAACAAAAAGAATGTATCTTAGCACAGTCTTTAATGCAATTCAAAGTTCCAAGCCGGTGGCATAGTACAATACTGGACAGGCTATGGTCTGATTTGGTCGGTTATGATTGGCAGTAATAAAGAAGAGGTGCCAGTCCTCTGCTTTGATGATGTTCTGGCTGCCTCGTAGGAAATTTTTACAAGCTTCCCTGAATTAAATCAAGAGAGATATGTTGTACTGAAAAGACGAAGCCAAACCAGCTATTAATATCCACAATGTCAATGTTAAGAAGCAGAAGAATAAGGTTCACGCTTTGAATAACATTGACTTGTTTTATAATATTGATACATCTTCACTCCAGTGTGGTGTCTATACATGAGAATCAAGGGACATATAGGACTCACAAGAGTGAGATGAACTCCATGATATATAAACCTTGCAACAAATTATAATTTTCTGCAAAACTAGACTACATTAGCATAGTTTTTGAGGTTCATTTCATCTGATGTTCTAAATATCACCTTTTCTATCAGGTGCGATTGATCGATAACTTCACCAACAAGAAAGGGATGACTAGTCATTGTTATAGAATAGCCTATCGCTCCATGGAGCGCTCTCTAACAGACGATGAAATTAATGAACTACAGGTACTTCTATATGAGATCATCTCCAACCAATCACATCAAAATGGTGTAATTTTTACCCTATTTTGGTGTAAAATTTACAGTATCCACAAAAACTCCAATCCATCACACAATATATTACACTAAAAAGGATTCTTTTATCTATAAGAAGACATTCTTCTATTTTTTCTTAAAGTATTTGTTTCGTTAAGATATAGAAGGATATAAACGGGGCATAGAAGGAATAAATTTGTTNACATTCAATTAATGGAACAATTAATGGGATTAAGTCTCTTAAAACAAGACTGAGTTTGGATAAACTAAAAAATTAGGAGCAAGCGCCTAGCATCAAATGATTTGTCTTTGTCCCTAGAGAGTCTCCTTTCCCCGAAGGGGATCCTTTTTTGTTCTGATTCAGCATTCCCAGACTATCTTAATTTACAAGTTGTTTCAATATATAAACGAGTCAGAATGAAACTACAAGTTGTTTTCAAGTTCCAATGAGTCAAGAATGAAAACTGAAATTGTTACACCAAATTTAATGTAAATTTACACTATTATAATGTTGCATTGGAGTTGGTTTTATACTTGAATAATGTAGAACTTGCACTATATTAGTGTTTTGGTGTTGTATTGGAGATGCTCCAAGTAATATAGTTCATATAGAACTATGTGAACTACATATATTTGTGTTTTCACATTGAGTTTTTTTACAAATCTGCTGGCCTCATATCGGTATGTGTAATGATTGTGGTTGCAGTGGAATGTACGAGATCAAGTGCAGAGCAAGCTGAATGTCGTTTTAAGATAACTATACTTGGTACATTCCAAGACTCATTAAACTCTCATCAATCATGTATATTTCTCCCCCATTTAACCTACTTGAAGGTATTGATTTTCATGTTATTTTTCTAGATATTATAAACAAGGAGAAAGCTAAACTCCTTTCAGAAAATCTTTGGCGTTTAGCTCTTCCCTTGTTTGTTTTTTTGTCCTCCTGAACATATTAACAATATATAACTATCACTTTGGTAGGTTAAGTTTCCATGAATCATTGAGCTTCAAGATATTACAAGTTCCTTTTCAATTTAACTAGAATATGTTATGGTAACATATCTGCACACAGATGATNATATAACTATCACTTTGGTAGTTTAAGTTTCCATGAATCATTGAGCTTCAAGATATTACAAGTTCCTTTTCAATTTAACTAGAATATGTTATGGTAACATATCTGCACACAGATGATATTGCATCAATATGATTGGATTTTATAAATTTTATTTTGAATAATCCCCTAGTTCTGAAAGGGTAAAAACTCTGAAAATTAACCCTCAATTTCTTTTTCTAGCTCTTTTCCGAGTGTTAGATATTAAAATGCCAAGAATATGGAGTCAGCTCAGTCAAGTCACTTCATGACATTGTGTATCAGATAGGTATAGCCAAAAAGTGTTAATAGGTCCTTTGTATCCCTAGTAGCTACTCCCTTTGTTTCATTTGATTGTGAACATTTTGAGAATATCCTACACACATTTTAAGGTGCATATAAAATATAATTTCATAACTTATTTTTAAATTATTTTTTTTCTGAATACAAATTCAAACATTCAATTTTTATTCAAAAACAGAAAATTGTTAAAATAAGTTATGTAATTATACTTTATATGCACTTTAAAATATGTGTCGAACACTCTCGGAAATGTTAAAAATTAAATGGGACGGAGGTATGAATTAACAAGCTAGGTATAGTAAGTCTTAAAGTGTTGGAATTGATGTTACACAGTTCAGGAGAAAAAAAGGGTTCATGTATGTCCATATATCAAAACTTTTAACTGTCTTTTCAAATTTTTATGTCCCAAGTGCTTTCAATCAAAGGCATTAGTTTGAATACATAACATAGAAAATCAAACCAAGTGCGTATCTTTTTAACGAAGTGTAAATCTTACCTCTAACCCGATGAATCATGAAATGCGAAACATTCCTTTATGTGACTATAGTGTATGCAGTAATTTAAGAGATAATTAATTGTGTGTGTATATAAGAATTATAAACAATTCGGGTTTAATGTAAAAGAATAGGTAATCAGAATAAAAGGTCAAGAAACAATGTACTCTATTAACTTTTCAAACTATAAAAGTATCTACTATTCCACAGATCTCTCAAATCTCTCTTTTAAAGGGCAGTGTACCAATAAAGATATCACCAGAAATGTCACAAGACAAGAGAGAATAGGAATAACGGTTAATTAACAATAAAATTATTGAGAATAGTAATAAAGCCTATATAGTAGGTATAACAGAGTTAAAGGGAAAGGACAGAAGAAATAGCAGCATAGCAGTGGTCAACACAATTTGGGACAATGATAGATTCTGGAATTTCTGATGCATTCATACAAGACTACACAGAGTGACAAAGATTTGTCCATCTGCTCGGAGACAAGGGGGTGGGGGGGCAATGCACCCAAGGGGAAAAAAGGAGGGGAAATAAAAAGAGCAATCATTCAAAAATCAATCAATCAAGAATTCAAGATTGTTAATACAGTACATAGGCATGTATAAACCAATAGAAGCGCCAGTAAGGTTACTAAAATACCTATCATTATCCAAAACCAAAAGATCTCAGATGAAAGTTCTCTTAAACCCATCACTAACAAGTGATAACATGCTGTGAAATTCAACACATATCTAAGAAAACAGATACAATTACCTTAATAGCTGGTTTGAGAACTTGAATTTCATTAGAAATTCTAGATTTGTTTAAATAATATTTTTGAATAACTATCAAAACTTGGATTTGGATTTGAGTTTCATTTGAAATCCAACACATTCAAATACTAGTATTAATATGAGAATTTGAAATGAAAACTCAATTCATGTCATTTCAAATCCATTATTTGAAATGTCTTTGGTGTTCCCAAAAACTATCTAAATATCATCATCACTATTATCTTCAGGTGCTAAAGTTGAATGGTCTTTTCCTACAAAAAAGCTGATCTTGCCCAAGTTATCCATATCTTACCGTTCTTTGATATCAAATTTAAAAATAAATATCTAAATTAAGGGGAAGATCTCTACTCTCATCCAGTCACGGACAACATACAAATGTCCCTGGGATTATCATTTGTAAAGCCCCAGCATTGTTACCACGATGATGATTCTAGGGTCATTAACTCATTATGGTGAAAATGCCAAATACAAAGCTTTTCGGGAAAATGACTTTTCTTTAATGTGCTTCATGCTAACTGATATGGTGTTGACTTATCTTTGGGATATGTAATGTGCTCAATGTAAGTAGATCCTTAAATCATACTAGCAGTAGCAGTAGATGAAATTCATATCAAATATATTCATAGCAGTGAACCACCTGGTGAGGGGATGTTAATATTGAGACAGACTCGAACAACCACAACTCTTATATCATGTTAAGTTATCATTTTTCCTAAAATCGCAAGTGTTAGGAAACAAACTTATAGGATCATATTGACCTCATTTGGCATCTCTGGTAAATTACTTCTAAATTAAAAAATACATACATTTTTCAACTTATAAATTATTTATAAGATAAGTCGGGCCCATTATTCAACAATCATAACTTATTACTTAATTCTATCAAAAAAAATTTAGAGTATATATTTTTACCACGTGCACCTCAACTTATCGAACTTGAGACCTCGAGGGTGGTAAGTCCCAAAGGTCCCCAACTGAGACACCGGTGCAGGACTTAATTCTATCAATTAGTTTAGCTGTCACCGAGTAATATAAGATTAGGTCTCCATTTTTAATATTATTTCATATATCTTTGAACGCAGCATATTTATCAGACGATCAGTTCCAAACTCAACATGATGAAGCATGGATAAACATGAAAATATAAAAAACATATAGTCATGTAATAAATTAATAATAGAAGGAATAATGCCTATGCACATACATTGGAACCTCGAAAAGCTGATGAAGCCCCATAATATTCTTCTGCAACTTTATCATTTACTCCATCATTGTACTAGCTTTCATTCTTTTGCTTCTCAACAGAGGACTTTACTATCTTATATACATCCCCGTCTATTTCAAATCAAAAAATTTAAAATATTATGGTAAATAGATTATATATATTTCTCTCTTTAAATATAGATTTAGAATTGAATCTCACCTAATCTTGTAATCTATATATATTAAATTATTATGAATGAGAAAAATAGGAGATTGAGAATTTTATTATGGTATCATAGTCAGATTAGATTATTTGTGAGGTTATGTGAGATGTAGGAGAGAAGAAGTGAAGGAGAAAACAATTTTCAATAGAGAAAATAAAACTATACCGAAAGTTTAGTGATAAAAAAATTGTATAAGAGTTTATGAAATGTGAAAAAAAATTATTCACGAGAGATTGTGAATATGAGAATTACCTACAAGAGTTTGTGGTCTTTGTTAGGCATGACAAACATGGTAGTACTGGTGCTCGATCTTGCTCTAGCCGCTTTCGGTTTGAGGGGGTTAATTAAAAAAAATTGCGAGAAGTCGTGTATGTGGGGGGGGAAATCTTGTAAGAGTTAGTAGACATTACGATAAATAAGAATATCATGTGAATGATTTAGTGATAAAAAAAATAGTGATAATGACTATGATGAAGAAAACGGCAAATGAGATAATGAAGATGTTGAAATTTGAAAAATATATTAAAGTTTTTTTCTCGTAAGTTTGGGCATTTAAAATTTTCATGCTCCAATTTAAAATAGGAGATTAAGATATATTAGAATACTACTGAAATTAAAATATTTTATAAAAATATAATATATTTATGTCGTTAAAATGTGTATCGAAAAAGTCAAAGAGATAAATATTTAAGACCAGAGGAGTATATTTTTAGAAGTTTATTTAAAGTTTGTTGCGAGCATCAAGTTGCCTCGACATAATAAGCAGCAGTTCCCCAGCACTGGACACTGGCCATAACGCTTCATCCTGCATTATTAAATGTTCCCTTTGTTCCACGTCAGTTGCATGTATTATGCGTGGCACTAGTTGAGCATTGCCACGTATCGAAAAATACGTTACAGTTAAAATATTAAATATAATAAATATTTTTATGATATTTATTATATGATAATTCGTTAGATTTTTTGTATATATTTTAAACTTTAATCATGATCGAAATATATTGAATTATGGGTAAAAGGTTAAAGCAAATGTTAGACAGTATATGTTAGGTCCCATTCACATGGTGTATATAGCCCACCTACCAATTTCCATGTGCATTCTCTGATTTCAATCGAATCGACACAAATACGACTACTTATTTAACGCTCTCGATCCCTGTGTCCAACTTAAGCTGGGGTTCCGATTAGTTCCAGGAGCTATAAACTCTAAAAGAAATGGGAAGATCTGTTGCGATAAATATACAATTTTGTTCTAATTTGTTTATACTTGTATAGTTTTGTCTTCGCATGGGACATAAAAGCATACTATATAATGTGAATATGAAACGAGGACGAGTCGCTTCAAGAACCATCATCCAGCCAGGCATGATGTTGAAGTTGAACTCGATGTATTAGATGCTTCTTCCGGGGATAAAATGATTAAAATAGCTCATTTTCATGTTTAAAAAATGGTCTGAAATATTAGTCATATACTAGGGTGTACTCGGACTTTTAAATAAATTATTAATATATTATAAATTTATAATTAATTTTCATAGAGTGTAGTAACAAAATAATATATTTTACAGTATTCCGCAAACATTAGAATATGATATGTCCAATTAGTATTAAATTATTTAAGAATACTTTGTATGATGGGCTTTTTTATTGGAGACGTCGAAAATCATATATGTACTATAGTAAAAATATATTTTGCAGTGTAGTATATTTTGTAATACTTGTAAATGTTCTGCAAAGCGACGTTTTAAATAAATTTAAAAAGTCTCTATATAAATTTACTTAATATATATAGAGAGAGAGGGTAACACTCCGCTATAAATTTTTTAGCGTGAGAATCGTAAATTTTTTTATTAAATTCTGCAGAACCATAAAAAAATGAAAAAAATAGTGCAGAATCATAATTTTATTTGTAAAACTATAATAAAACGTTTATCTAAACATTTTTCTTATATTTCTATAAAATTTAATAAAAGTTTTCGTGGTTCTCATACTAAAAAGTTTTCGACTGGTTGTTACTATATATATATATATAATTTTATTTATTATAACTAATTTTATAATATATTTATATTAAATATAATTCTACTTATCATAATCAATTTTTACCGGTCCAAATTATATAAATATCGATATTAAATAAGGGGGCCAATCCATAACCAAGGTTGGATAATTGTTTTCCACAACCACCAAATCCTGATCATTTATTTTTGAAGTTAACTGTTGCAATGTTCCATTCATTTGCGGCAGTACACCCCCAGGCAATGAAACATTGCACCTTGTTGGAGCCAATTCCCATTAAATAAAATTTTATTTATTATACTCCGTACTAAACTTTTAATTATCACTAAACGAATCCGTTTAATTAATTCATAATCAATCACTTTTTTAATAAATTTATATAAAATAAGAATATATATATATATATATCATACGTCTTAACCTAAATTTCCAAACCTATAAAAATTCAATATTTTTTTTATATTACTGTATATACTAAAAAAACATAACATAAAAAATATAGTTACCTAAATGACACTTAAACGTGAAAATTACTTGCATGCAAAAGACTGATTAATAATATGAGGAATACACAAGAAAACTTAAACAAGTAATAAAATTAATTAGCAAGCAGAAAAAAGATAATAAAATTACTACTAAATAGAGGTATAGAAGTTATTTTAGTCAAAGTTCACTTGTTCATGCCAGGGGAGATCTATGGGGAGCTCCCTTTCTCCTACTGTTAAAGGACGGTATTATCTGATGTGAAAATCCTGAACTGTCCCTGTCATGACTAGAGCACGATGAGCCTTGGAACTCATGTACTGGATCCTTAATGATATTGTTGGGGGTGTTATGGTCCATCTGGAGTCCTTGGAATTGTGAGAAGTGGAACTCAGGTTCAGCAAAACCATATGTAATGCTAGATATATCTTCACCTTGATAAACCATATGCTCAACCTATAAAACAACATTTCAAGAACCATAATGCTTAGCGTATCTCTCCGTTTCGTGTTTTCGACATTCTGCAGTGTTGATTGTAAATAATTGACAGACAAGTGTATTCATGTAATGGAAGGAGAAGAGTGGAGAGATACCTTGCATGACAGAGAACACAAATGGAATGGCTCCTGGAGAATTCTTTCACAAGTGAGGCAGGTATTATTGCCAGGGCCCTTGTAAGAAGACTTGGGCTGTGCCCTTTGTTTCAAGAATATTACTTTTGCACTGTTTATGGTGTAGGGCTGCCAAAATTACAAACTATGTGCTATTAACATAACATTATAACCTTTCCAATTAATAAATCACTCGACTTTCAAATTTCATAAATGTTGGCCTTTTTCAGTAATGCTAAACATTCACAAATATGATAACATAACATTTGATACATGACTCGTTGTCGGTATTCTTGCACTGTTTGATAAATGAACGGGAACTTCGGCCATCTGAATTAAAAGTTCCGTATCTTAAAAAAATAGTTATTCCCTCTGTTTGAAAATAATTGATACTTGATTTTTTGGCACCTAGAGGTTTGACTATATAATTAAAATTATTATTTTTAAAATTTTCTTTTTGTGAAAAAAATATTAAATTAAAACTTTTATTCAAAAAAAAATTAAAAAATAATAATTTTAACTATATAATCAAAACTCTTTAAAATATATGCCAGAAAGTTAAATGTCAATTATTTCCAAATAGAGAGGGAGTAGTTGATTACTTCATTAATTTATCATTAATAATTGTATTAAGTTAAGGAGATTGGGGAGTTTAACATAGAAAGAAAGACAGAACAGCTATTTCATCAGCTCTGGGACTTGTTGAAGGCAGAGAAAAAGACTCGGTAAGTTACGTGATATGCATAAGATTTTATATGCAAATATATGAGGGATATTTTTGTAAAATCAAAATTCATTTATAATTTTACTAATATACTATTATTTTGTATTAAAATTTTAAAAAATTATCTAAGATATATCTTAATTTCTTTTTTCTCTAAATTTCAAAAGAGGCATGTATTTTAAAACAAAGGACCTTATTCAATACTCTTTTCATCCAATTTTAGTAGTCATTTTGACTTTTTGCACATATTTTAAGGTATTTAAAAGAGATAATTTTATAAATTATTTTTACAAATTTCTTTTTTTAAATAAATATTTGAATATTAAATTTTTATTTAAAAAGAAAAAAATTAAAAATAATTTATAGAACTATATTTTTTATGAGTGACTAATAAAATGAGATGGACGAAATATATTTAGTTTTTAAAAACTACAATAATCGAGGACGGATAGAGTGCCAAACACACAAACTTGTGACAACCAAAAAAACATGAGATAAATAGTCGTTTACCTGAATATAGGAACAGTCAATGAGCTTCCCCATGTCCTCCAATCGAATAACGTTCTGGTAAACATATCTTCTCACCTTGAGATCACACCAAGTTGTAAAAAAAATTAGCCAATGCCCAAGACCAAGAAATATATTTTGCCTTGTAAATTGTGACCGGTGACTGCTACAAAACACACTCAACGAACCTGGAAAAACTTAAATAAATTCTCATTTTTCAAGATAATAATTAAGGGTATTCATATAAAAAAATTATTCAACTAATTATTTTTAATATGTGTACATTTCTCAAAATAAACATGTATATTGGGACGAATGGAACTGTAAATA
>QRFB01027170.1:0-11237 GCA_008931105.1 Oenanthe javanica | reverse complement strand
TTTTTTATTTGAAATAAGTGTTCAGTTGTCCACTTCATGCCCGATCGGTGAAGTGAGTACACGAGTCAAGATGAAGAGTGTGATACCTGGTTTCTCATATGAACCAAATTAAGCACGCATTCACAAATAGATAATAGCTACTTCGGAGTTCGGACGTTGATATACCTGTAATATCATCTATCTATATGACTATATATACAACTATCTAAGATATAAAATTAACTTGACGACGTACAGAGCATACCAGAGTCTTTAACTGCGAGACTCCTGAATGTTGTGGTATTGGACGTGCACTCGAATGAGCTCAAGGCTCTTCCAAATTCAATAGGGTGTCTCTCAAAGCTCAAGGTTTTAAATGTCTCCGGAAACCTCCTTCAGTCCCTCCCTCAGACAATTGAAAATTGCAGGTGCTTCATTCTTTCCTTATTTTATTTACCCTCGATGATGTCATTCCTATGTGTTTAGCTCATATTTTGACTTCGCTGTGCTGCCTAGGGTTATGTACTTATCTGTCATTGAAGGCTTAACACGGTTAAGGGAGTTGTGAATCTTTAATTGTATTCATAGGAGTTATTAACGAATTGGGAGAAAAGTTGTAATTCTAGTACATAATATGATATACATGATTTAAGTATTAGATCGGGAGATTGATATGCAAATTGTGAGACTTATAATTCTTGGTGTTTAATAATCTATGGATGTACTTTGTTTGACCATGAGAGTGACGTTTAATGGAAAATTGTAGATATTATAATTTATCTTGGGAGAACTTTATAATCATTAGAAGAATTGTTTTTAGCAAAACAAGGGACACAAATTAGACATTCATGATAGTCATTTAAAGAATCCTTATTCATGTATTATCTTCTCTCATATTTATTATATAGTTATTTTAATTGTTAATAGATTAAAATAATTGATAATTACATACCCGCAAATTCTTCTCCACACTTGTAAATTGTAAGGAACAATATATTTGAAATTGATATTGATAACAGTTCTTTCCTTCAAACGATAACCTTCAAAATACTCGACAACAAAATGGTATTTTTTGCTATGTTTATATTTCGTTAACAACTGAAAGTTTGTCATTGTTTAAAACAACAGCCAAAACCCATCGCTATCAAAAAAAGTAATGAGGTTTTTTACAAATTCTGGTTGGTTTTGAAAAACGTCAATGTTTTTGTTTAGCCCCGGCAGCTATATTATAATATTAGTATATATATATATATATATATATATATATATATATATATATATTTGAGTTTCAAAGTTTTTAGAACTTTGATTCTATATTCTACCTATCTCTGTACTATCAGTACTTCTGTGGAATTGAAATACCAAGTGATTAAAATGTAAGCACATTAATGCTTTCCCTAATCAATATATATGCATGATTAGCTTTGTATATAATTTAATCTTATCCCTCCAGACCAGAATATACTTGGGAAATCTGCTTCATGCTGTAAAGCTTCATATAACCTTTCCTGAAAGTATGAAAAGATTACCCCGAGAATTTTCTTAGATCGGATACACATTTATAAGGCTATAAGTCACATATTTTTTTTTTTATAAAAAAAAGTTGACACGAGTGAAATTATTTGATGCATGCAGATCACTGGAAGAACTAAATGCAAACTTTAACATGTTAACAAGACTTCCGGACACAATAGGGTTTGAGCTCCTTAACTTGAAGAAACTCACTGTCAACTCCAACAAGCTAGTTCTCCTGCCGTCTTCCACCTCTCACTTAACCAACCTCCGAATCTTGGATGCCCGCCTTAATTGTCTCCGCTCTCTCCCCGACGACCTTGAAAACCTAATCAACCTCGAAATCCTCAATGTGAGCCAAAATTTCCAGTACCTCACTACCATACCATACTCCATCGGCCTCCTCCTGTCTCTTGTTGAACTGGACGTGAGTTACAACAATATTACAACCTTACCTAACTCCATTGGCTGTTTGGGTAAGTTGCAGAAAATGTGTGTTGATGGTAATCCCCTTGTTTCACCACCAATGGAGGTTATGGAACAAGGACTGGATAAGGTGAAAGTGTATTTAAGACAGATGATTAACGGTCAACACAAGAATTCGGTGAAGAAGTCATGGGGTGCGAAGTTTAAGAGATACAGTACCTTTAGCAGGGCAAATGTAAATACCAATATAAATTACCAACAGAAGGAGGGTTACATCATTCCTAATTACAGTCGAATTGAGGTCCTTGCGACACCCGACTATGCAGCAAAAGGTTCACCAACATTCATGGGTATGTTTTCACCACGGAGAATATTCTCACCCAAAAGTTACTTCACAAGATAGAGAATGAAACTCGTTCTTCATATGGAACATGCGACATTTCAAGGTTTTAAAACGTTCCTGTTTGGTGCTTTGCTGGGAATAGGTTTAATAAGTGCATGCCAATCCATGTAGATAGAATGTATACATATACAATAATATATATGTATAAAGAGTGCATTGGCATATAAGATTTAGCATATGGTTTCTAGATTCGACAGTTCTTCCAAACTGTTCTACTGTAAACACTTTTCATTTCTATGTATATTTATCTGTACAAACAATACTGCAGCATATATATGTTAATATTGATATTTGTATGCGCAAAAATCAATTTTATCTTTTTAGCTCATAGGCTTCTTATATATCTCATCTCATAAATATTAAATGGTAATATCCTCACTAGATATTAAAGTTGCATGATTATCAAGTAGCGAGAGCATGCAAGTCTATCTGTCAAATAAGGGAAAGCAACCAAAACCAGTGCTTAACTATCAATATACGAGCAAAAACACCTATACCTCTCTACTGGATGAGATGCAATCAGCATTTTCTGACACCAAACCATCTTATAATTAAATCACTAGAATATTAGTGCTTGTCATGAATCACGATGACAAGGAGAGAATCATATTGTCACAAAGGACATGCTTCTAATGGCTATGAAAATTAAAGAGCAGAGCAGCATAAATCAAAAGGAAACAAACATTAGCAAGTTCCTTTTGCTGTCACACAGAATTTAAAGAACTCATCCATACACTGAATACTAAAGAACTGATACATTAATGATCTTAAGGCTCCTATTGTTCCACATGGCCGCCACAAATTCATAGAGCCATTTTAGTAATGGATACAATCTTTTATCAGAAAATTTGAAATATGTATCCAATTACTATGGCTAAAATACCTCTAGCACCCTGATGTTTGATATATTGCATATTTATTCTCTAACACTCAAATGTTTACGTTTTGCTTCTCTGCCCCTGGCCCCTTATATTTGCTGATTAATACCTTCAGCACCTTCTTGTATAATTTCACTGGAATTCCCGCATGTGCATTGTAAATATTGTCAAAGGAAGAGTACTGCTATTAACTGTATGATTTCATAAACCGGAGGAGTGTGCTAAGGGTAAAATGCAACAAACATATGAAAATTCTGATGTATTTAGGCAGAAGAGATGTGAGAATTCTGATGTAGTTGTAGAGAGAAAAACTTAAAAGTGCTAGAGATACAACTGATAATAATTAGGGGGTGTTTGGCTTAGCTTATAAGTAATAAGTTACTTTTTTTTAAAAAAATATTTTCATATTTTTTTTTAAAATTAATATTTATTTTAGAAATTTAAGACCAAATCTTATTTCCAAATTTGAAAATAAGTTACTTATTTTCAGAAAAAGTACATATATACCAATTTTTTCAGCTTATAAGCTACTTATAAGCAGTAGCCAAACGGGGCCNTGTCAAAGGAAGAGTACTGCTATTAACTGTATGATTTCATAAACCGGAGGAGTGTGCTAAGGGTAAAATGCAACAAACATATGAAAATTCTGATGTATTTAGGCAGAAGAGATGTGAGAATTCTGATGTAGTTGTAGAGAGAAAAACTTAAAAGTGCTAGAGATACAACTGATAATAATTAGTGTGCTAAAGGTATTTTAGCCAATTTTCATATGAAGTATTATACGAATCAAGTCAAATTGTATAAGAAATTTTAGAAAAAAGTGCAAACTTACAGATGATGAAGTGATGAACGACTTCCATTTGAATGACACAATGAAATTAAACATTACTCGAAAGACTAATAATATATACAATGCGCTACAAGTAGCTTATCAGAGTTCATAACTGATAAAAAAAATGAGGAGATAGTTAATAGGACAAATCAAATAATTCATTTTGATTAAAAAACAAAAGGCTGGTTCCAGAAATTTACAAGTAAAATTGAGGAATAGCTGAAGACCGAAGAATCACTAGAGTTTTAGATTGGAACTTGGAAATTTCCCTAGTATGAATATCTTATAAACCTAAGTCATTATATATATAATCCTAATGAATATATCTTAATCCATTTCGAGAAATTCCACATTTCATTCATCGTAAAAACTGAAATGATCAATTAATTCAAAAGTCTTCCAACATTTTGTAATCATAAATATCCATACAAGACAAGTCTGGAAACANACTGATAAAAAAAATGAGGAGATAGTTAATAGGACAAATCAAATAATTCATTTTGATTAAAAAAACAAAAGGCTGGTTCCAGAAATTTACAAGTAAAATTGAGGAATAGCTGAAGACCGATGCATCACTAGAGTTTTAGATTGGAACTTGGAAATTTCCCTAGTATGAATATCTTATAAACCTAAGTCATTATATGTATAATCCTAATGAATATATCTTAATCCATTTCGAGAAATTCCACATTTCATTCATGGTAAAAACTGAAATGATCAATTAATTCAAAAGTGTTCCAACATTTTGTAATCATAAATATCCATACAAGACAAGTGTGGAAACGAAATTCAACGAAGATAACCGGGGATCTTAATACGAATAAAAAGCATACTCATGACATACCCAATCACAAGAAAACAAATCCCAGCAGTGGCAAACGAGACCTTAACACTCTTAGCCCTGTTCTTATCAAGCGCTAAATCCATCAACACAATCCCAATTCCACCAAGCACAAACATAAACCCGGACGAAAGCCCTTCAATTATGTACTGCCCATTGACCCGACCCGACAGGAACACAACCGGTCTGACCGCTCCGGTAGCTCGGTCCTGGGTCGACCCGATACCCGGAGGCTCTACGATGACGTCATAGACGATACCGGAGACGACCATAAAGTAGGTGAGGAGGATGAGAGAGTAGACGGTCATGGCGGAGGGGAGGGACAAGGAGGGGAGTTTCAGGCGGAGACGCGGTGGCCGGAGAATGCTGTAGGGCACGATTTCCAAGACGCCAACGATGGGATCCATTTTGGTTTTTTTTTTTAATTGGGGATCTGTAAATGATCCGTTTTGGGATTAATAGACACTGTTGACTACATATACTGGAGAGTCCAATAAATGTGATTATTTCATTTGTTTAAAAAATCATTTTTTGCTACTTTTAATAGTACAATACTATAATTCATGNATACCCGGAGGCTCAACGATGACGTCATAGACGATACCGGAGACGACCATAAAGTAGGTGAGGAGGATGAGAGAGTAGACGGTCATGGCGGAGGGGAGGGACAAGGAGGGGAGTTTCAGGCGGAGACGCGGTGGCCGGAGAATGCTGTAGGGCACGATTTCCAAGACGCCAACGATGGGATCCATTTTGGTTTTTTTTTTTAATTGGGGATCTGTAAATGATCCGTTTTGGGATTAATAGACACTGTTGACTACATACACTGGAGAGTCCAATAAATGTGATTATTTCATTTGTTTAAAAAATCATTTTTTGCTACTTTTAATAGTACAATACTATAATTCATTTATCAAATAAATTAACAGATTTACGGATATTATTCCAGTACAAAAATAATTAACTCGTTTGATAAATTAACAAATTTAATTTAAGTCAATGAATCTACGGTAAACATAAATAAAAGTAATGAATACAGTACGTTGTAATCTGCAGTCCTCGTACTCCTGTTGCATCATCACTTTTAACTTAAACTAGTTGTATTAGTTACTGTTTATCCACTTTGAGTTGTCTTCACTTTCACTCTTAATACAATCAAATGTACTTATATACATACAAACCATGTATGTATATGTTTAAAATGTCTGTCGGTGCTCGAGTGATTATTTGTTAGCGTGATTTATTGCTTTAATTTCTCCCCCAACACCCTTCTTTTCTACTTCAAGCCCCCACATATATATCATATGTCTCTATCCTCTCTTTACTTCATTTCATTCTTGATTTTGTATCTATTAGCTGACTTTGTATCTATCTATTTGGATAGTACTGTACAAATAAGCTAATCCAAAATGTACCCATTACCTTTCTTCTGATTTTTTTGATACCCTTTTCTTCTTGTTTTTTTTCAAATTTAAAAAGGGGGGTTTTGTTTGTTTTTAGAGGGGAAAAAATGTTTAATTTCTTTGACAGAAAAGATGTTCGCAAGATTCTTAAACGTAAAGACAGTGATCCTGGAGAACAAGGTACCTGATTTCATTTTTCTTGTTTTTTCACGTCTTTTCTTTGCTTAGCTTTATTATTATTTTTTATTTTTGGGGATTTTTTTTTGAAAATTTGTCAATGCATTTGGTGTATATATGATAATGGGTGTTGCTGATCTGATTGGATAATGAGGTTTTCGACAACCATTTTTATGAAATATTTTAGCAGTGATTTAAGTTCTTGCTCAATTAGAGTTTCTTGATTGTAAGGGACTTGTAAAGCTTTCAACTTTAGTGTGTATTCTCAGAGTTTGCTTGTTCTCATATGGTGTGTATATGTATACTTGGCAAGGGGTTGGGGAGACATTGAAATACAGTAATATTAAATGCAAAACTTAGCACTTATTTGTTCTTGGAGTGGTAGTTATTATACCCAGTTATGTTATTTATGACATTTGATATTGTTGAGTAACCAGCTCATCTAAAACCTTAAGGTGTTAGAGAGAGGCCTAAATGATCTTATACTATTCTTTAACAGATATTAGTGTCAATCTGTCAGATTAATAGGTGTCAGATTAATTTGGATAAATTTGATGATGAAAAGGCTAAAGTTTCTGAAATTACTGAAGTCTGGCCAGTAGGTTCAGTTCAAGTACCTGGATTTGGACGGAGTTCATTATATAATTTAGAACTTTCAATGGTCTTTTTTGCATGACCAATCTTTTTGTTGTGTAAGAAACAGAGACCTATAAGATAGGCTGACTTTTATGATGACACTTGATTATCCTGCCAACCATTGACCTCATTTTAAAAAAAAATTGTGTATGTTACTATTAAAGACATTTTTGCACACTGAAAACAAACAAGCCCTTCTCTTCCTTAACTAGCAGCAGATAACTTAAGAACACTACACGGATAACCATTTTCAGATCTGCTGCAAGTTCCTGTTTGGCGGATGCAGAATTTGTTCCAGTAATAGATGAAAATCTTATATCTGCTAAAGAAATTAAACATGGCAATGTAAACAAATTTAGAAAAAGATTACTACAGTTAGTTGTCGGTATCTAGTGTTGACATTGAGTTCCATTAAATATTCATTAATCTATTATCTATGATCCTCCTCTTTTCTTATATAGGAAGAGCACTGGAGGAACTACGAGCTTCTTTATTTAGCAAATTGCGGCGTCAGCAGCGGTTCTTGGTTGGGCCTGCTGTTGCTCTTACATTCAATTTTGTGGTTTCTGTCAGTATTATATTGATGAACAAATTGGTCAGTATAATTGACTGTCTCCATCTTCTCCTGATATCAGAACTTTTGCTCTTTTATAATTTTAACGAGATTTCTTTTCTTAATTTATTTCAGGTACTTGTGAAACTTGGATTCAATTATCCGATATTTCTCACATTTATTCACTATGTCTGTAGCTGGTTCTTGATGGCTATCCTTAAAGCTTTGTCCATTCTCCCAGCTCCTCCAGCGAAGTCGGCCAAATTCTCATCGTTGTTGGCTCTTGCTATAGTCATGTCTCTTTCTACTGGTCTTGCTAATGTTAGCTTAAAGTTTAATAGGTAAGGCATTAGAATCCTACCAGTAAAATCTACTAATATAATAAAAGATAGGTAAGGTTCCTCAAGACTTCTTAATCTTTGGTAATCATATTTCCTTTACAGTGTAGGATTTTATCAGATGGCTAAGATTGCTGTAACACCAGCGATTGTTCTGGCTGAGTTCATTGTTTTTCGGAAAAGAATTTTGTTCCAAAAGGTAAATAATCGCTACTTGAGTACTTGGGGCATTTTAATATATTCAAGTAGCTCGTAATATTTCACTTAAAGATGAGCCTAACGCTGCACATATTTGATCTGGAAAGCGTAAATTACAATATGCAAAAATGCCTATTCGCTTTGTAGGCGGTTATATCTTTGTATCTTGATACTTAATGGGCCATCATTTTGTCATTTCTTCTTGATGTAAAAAAGAAAAGCGAACAGACAAATTTTTTGATGTAGGGTTTTCAAAGAAATTATACATTTAATTCATTGCAACAATTGAAGTACAGTTATTTTCATGTTGCAGTTCTTACATCTTTAGTATCTTTATATCTGTATACTTATTGATATCTTACCTTTTGTGATGCCTAGAATGTTAAATGAGCTTGTAGACTTCTAGGTCATGTGATAGCCCTGGCTTGGGTGATGAATGTGATAGCCCGTGCTTAGTTCAGTATTATTTATCAAATAATCTCTCACATCATATGGATTAAAAAAAATTCCGACTCTGTTCTTCAAATTGGTTTAACTCCGTGTTTTCTGATGGGCAAAGATTGTAATTACCCACTTTAAAGCATCATTTCTTGTATGTATGACAAAGATAGTTCTCACCGTCAACTTCGCTTATGACATGACCCATTCTGATGATAAAGAGCTGTTGCTTCACCTGGACAGGGTCTAATTTTTATAATGGGAATTCTCCAGGTGCTTGCACTTACTATAGTATCAATTGGTGTTGCTGTTGCTACAGTAACAGATTTGCAATTCCACTTCTTTGGTGCTTGTATAGCAGTGGCATGGATCATACCGAGTGCTGTGAACAAGATATTATGGTCCAATCTTCAACAGCAAGATAGCTGGAATGCTCTAGCGTATGTCACATTTTTTCCCAAACATTTGTTTCTGTACTTCCTTTTTTTACGTAAATTATTTTTTTTACTGACCTCTTCCTTACAAATTTCAAGATTTACTTAATACAGACTTAATGTTAATTTTCTCACTGTGACTCCAATTTTGAAAACTGAGCTAATATTTCCCCTGAAGAAAATGCTTCTTCTATTGTATGAATATGAAAAATGGTTGTTAGGCCTCAATTTCTAAACATATTTACACACTTTGACAGCTCATATGGACACCATTTCCTACTATAATTTTGCAGGTTAATGTGGAAGACTACACCTATTACTTTGTTTTTTTTAGTAATCATGATGCCATATCTTGATCCTCCCGGTGTCTTCTCATTTGATTGGAGTTTCAAGAACTCTTCCATCATACTCTCTTCTGCTATCCTTGGCTTTTTGCTTCAGTGGTCAGGTGCTCTAGCGCTTCGGTAAGGATTACCTGCTATATATTTTTTCTTTTTGCTGCTCGTGTTTAAAGTAAAAGATACTTTGGGAGGCCATCATTAATCTGTTTTAAGGTAGATAGGCAAAGATATAAAGACTTGTGATGCTGCGTATGTGGGAATTTATGCAATTAATTGCTAGTTTCAGAATATTACAGTTCAAGCTGGTCACATCAATTAGGTTGTTGGCTATCTTTTTGACTTTTCACCTAGTAGTTACTATTTATATAAATCTCTTTAAATACAGTTCTACTACCTCAATGATAATTAACTACTCTTTTTACTAGAAGGAAATACTAGATTTGGTACATAGATCTTGTTAGGGTGTTGTCTTGGAAGGAAAAAGATCGATTAAAATGTAAAAAGAAGGCAGCTTATATTCCTGCAAAGTTTCACAAGTTTTTAGAATTTTGGAGAAGCCAATGTTTATAATCTCCTGTTATCTCTCACTGCTTCCCTTGAGTTAAAAGTTTCTCGACTCTCATGGAGGATCAAGAGCAATGCTGTATATAGATGTTGCATCAGCTTGTCATTTGTGTATCAGATTGCAATTTGATTGGAATCCAAGATATCTTTTAACGAGCTTGCTAATGTTTGGCTGTATATCCTTCTTGTGGCAGGGAAACCTCTGCAGTTACCCATGCTATTCTAGGACAGTTCAAAACTTGTGTTATTCTTCTTGGAGGTTTTCTTCTCTTTGGTTCTAATCCTGGAACAACCAGCATCTGTGGAGCAATCACAGCTCTTGGTGGTATGTCTTTCTACACCCATCTTAACTTGCATAAGCAGCAGCAGTCGATTAAAACTTCGTCCAAACAAGCATCATTCTCTTTACCTAAATCTATGCTTGGAAAAGAAAATGGGGAAAACCACGACCATGTTCTTCAAGATGAAAGTGTCTAAATGGGCATCTTAAGGTATATACTCGTGGAGAGAATATATTAGTAATTACTGACTGTCTGACCCGTGTATTGTTTGATTTAGTTATGCATCCCTAATGAGTTTTTTTTTCTTTCAGTTTTTAGCTGTTTGGCCATAAATGTTTTATAGTTTGATTACTAACCTAGGATTTGCATCCGAGTAGCTTTATTTTCATTACAGTTACGACTGGTTAAATTTATTGGTAAAGGTTGTAACACGTTAATATGAGGCCTCTTTGTGTGTGTAAGGGAAAATTTTATAATTTCAGAAGAGTTTCCATTGCACATGATGTGTGTCTTTTTTTTGTTTCCTGTAACCCCCCACCCCCACCCCCAAAAAAAAACCCAAAAAAAGAAAAAAAATGTTTCATGTTTGAGAAGGATTCATGGTAAGACTCACAAGTTGGAATCTTGGATGCATGTGTTGGATTGGCGAATAATTAATATTATGTTTATTATGAGATTCGGATCCAGATAGTATTCGTCGGATCCGGATTCAAATATTAACCTTTAAAAATTTTCGGATTCGGATACGGATACGGATTTTCAGATTCGGATTCAGATTCGGATACAGACAGATCCGTATTCGAATTATCCGTTTGACAANTTCGTCGGATCCGGATTCAAATATTAACCTTTAAAAATTTTCGGATTCGGATACGGATACGGATACGGATTTTCAGATTCGGATACAGACAGATCCGTATTCGAATTATCCGTTTGACAGCCCTAAAGATAATAAGTGTTAATATGCTTTAGATCCTTGTAGTTTATTTTCCATGGTTCATAG
>QRFB01027169.1:0-14602 GCA_008931105.1 Oenanthe javanica | reverse complement strand
GCCTTTTGAGAGACAACATAGGTTCGTTTCCTGGATTTGGATTTGTGAGATTGTTTTATTAAAAGAGATTTGACTACTTGGGTAGGTGCAGGGGGACTCTCCATTACTTGTTCTTGCACCATTTCACCTCCAAAGAAAGAAGAATTATAGATAGAAGGTTTGTAGTTAGAGTGTTTTACCTGTGGATAGACCATGACAGGTAGATTCTTCTTCTTTTCATCAATCCTCTTGATGTCAGAAAAGATTCTTCTTTGTTACTTGTAGGCCTACATACAAAAATCATCTGCCAACCTAGTTGACATGTCAGGAATGAAATGATTGAGGAGAATCATCAGAAATCTATGATAATAGACTTTCTTCCTCCTCTCTTGCACATTGTTCAATTTTGATCCCATTTGAGTGAGANCAATTTTGATCCCATTTGAGTGAGCAACATATCACTAATGTTGATCACCTTATCAAATAAGAGACTATGGCCAATTTGATAAGTGATAAAAGTAATAGCATCAAAACCACTACACTTATCAGTAAAATATTTTGTAATTTGATCAAAGAAAAAGGAACATTATTTTCTCAAATAGGGCCTAGTTAACTTACTCATGTTATCAGTGATTGCAGTGTAACCTAATGATTTAAACATGCTCTTAATTTCAGAGTCATCAACAGTATTATCAAAAGGTTCCTTAACAAGTAGCTGAAACACAGAATTTATAATGTCAGCAGTGACATCAAAAGTAATATCACCAAAGGTAAACATGATTTTACCTGGTTGATCCTGAGTAGGACCAGCAACAATTACAAAGCTCTATGCCTGAGAAACTACATCCATATTAATGACAAGAGATGCTTTTAGGATGTAGCTGAGCTCACCTTGCTCCAAGAAATCCATCACTAGGTATTAATCACCGTCTACCCTTTTCTTATCTCCAAGAGCTGCACCATAATTGGTGGTCATGAATTCAAAATCCCTAAAAATGAAGGCGATAGCTTTGGGTACCCTCATTACAGTTGATTATGCAACCATTTGAAGTTGTTGAGTTGAAGAATATTAGGGTTCTTGAAAAAGCTCTGAGAATATTTTAGCCTTGAAAAATAAATTGCAATAGACAAGTGAGTAAATTGTAAGTAAAATTCTATTTTGTTAAACTTGCATACAATACACACGAGTCTACAGTCTGTATCCAGTAAAAAGTAACTGTTATCGCCTATTTCTAGTCATTTGAACGGTTCAAAAATAATCAGAGTCTGCATGTGCGAATTCTAACTGTTTCAGAGTCTGAGGGTCTAAACCTTCAGAGTCTATAGACCCGTCAGAGTCTAGAAGTTAGACTCTATCAAGATAAAGTACTCCATAAAACTTGTAATATCAAATTATAGTTTGGCAGATCAGGGACTATAAGTAAAGTACATACCTTGCTTCTTTTAATGATTGATCACTTACATATTTACATCCCTAATTCACTTACCAGTTTGAGAAAGGTATACTCGTCAAGAGGTTTTGTTAAAATGTCTGCAATCTGTCTGTCAGTTGGAACATAATGAAGTTCAACAGTTCCGTTTTCAACATGTTCTCTAATAAAATGATACCTGACATCAATGTGCTTTATTCTGGAATGTTGGACTTGATTCTCTGTAATTTTAATAGCATTATTATTATCACAATACATAGGAATATTTGAGAATGTTAGTCCATAATCAAGTAATTGATTTCTCATCCACAGAATTTGAGCACAACAACTTCCAGCTGCTATGTATTCAGCCTCAGCTGTTGAGGTTGATATTGTCTGTTGTTTCTTGCTAAACTAAGAAATTAATCGGTTGTCAATAAAATAAAATTGACCTTTTGTGCTTTTCCTGTCCACTTTGCATCCTGCATAGTCAGAGTTTGAATAGCCAATTAGTGAAAAATCAGACTCTTTAGGAGACCAAAGTCCAAGAGTCTATTCACCCTTGAGATATCTAAAAATTCTTTTTCACAACTATCAAATATGATTTTCTAGGTTCAGCCTGAAATCTAGCACACAGACATGTTGCAAACAGTATATCTGGTCTACTAGCAGTTAAATATAATAATGAGCCAATCATACCTCTATAGCTAGTATTGTCAACTTTCTTACCCTTTGGGTCATAGTCTAGCTTAGTGGTTGTTGACATGGAAGTTTTGGCAGTTGCACAATCTTGTATATCAAATTTTTTCAGTAATTCTTTAATATATTTTGATTGATTGATGAAAATTCCATCATCGGTCTGTTTGACTTGAAGTCTCAAAAAGAGGTTTAACTCTCCCATCATGCTCATTTCATAATTTGACTGCATTAACTTGCTAAACTTTTCACAGATTTTTTCATTAGTAGAACAAAATATAATATCATCAACATAAATTTGGACAAGTAAAATATAACCTTTATGTTTTCTAATAAAAAGAGTTTTGTCAATGGTACCTCTAATGAAACCATTTTTAAGGAGAAATTTTGATAGAGTTTCATACCATGCTCTAGGTGTTTGCTTCAATCCATATAGTGCCTTGTCTAACCTGTAAACATGATCAGGAAATTTTGGATCAACAAATCCTGGTGGTTACTCCACATAGACTTCTTCTTCCAATTTTTCATTCAAGAAGGCACTTTTCACATCCATCTGATGCACCTTGAATTTTGAATGAGCTGTAAATGCAAGGAACATTCTGATGGCTTCCAATCTTGCTATTGGTGCAAAAGTTTCATCATAGTCGATTCCTTCTTCCTGAGAGTATCCTTTTGTAATTAGTCTTACTTTTCTAATTACAGTTCCATTATCATCAAGTTTGTTTCTGAACACCCATTTTGCACCAATAATTAATCTATCTTTGGGTCTTGGTACAAGTTTCCACACTTTGTTTCTCTCAAACTCATTCAATTTTTCTTGAATTGCAATAATCCAATCAGGATCTTGCAAAGCTTTCTCAATTTTCTTGGGTTCATTCTTTGAGAGAAAACAGTTATAAAGACATTCATTTTGAGTGGATGTCCTAGTTTGTATACCACTCTCAGGATCACCAATCATCAAATCAGGAGTGTGTAATCCCTTGCCCATTTTCTAGCAGGTGGAAGATTTGTTCTTGAAATTGAACCTCCCCCTAAATCATTGGCATTTCCTGTTTGTGAGTAAAATTTAAATGAAGAGGCTCCCCCTTAGTCGCTTGACTCTGAAAAGGATTCAGAGTTGCCTGATCCAGACCCTGATGAGTTAGACTCCAAAGAACTTGATTCTGTCTGTCTAGACTTTGTCTGGGTAGACCTTGAACTGTTAGACTCTGAGTTGATTGAAGTTGAATTTTCTGGCTCCCCCTCAGAGTGTGTAGGTTCCTGTGTTGTTTCAGGAGTTATTTGAGAGTCTTCATCCTCATCATCTTCATCTATGTCAGAACTTTTTAGATTTTCAAATTCCAGTGTTGTAGACTCTGACTCATCCTGCAATCCTGTATAGTCAACAAGATATGCATTAATCATGTTCAACAGGATAACATAGCCAATGCTAAAGTTTATCATATTTGTAACAATGTGAAACATCAGTTTGAGATCAAAGAAGTCAAAATACTTATTTTGATTTAGTTTAGGAAAAATATTGGCTCTTACAATCAAAGCAAGTTGTTGAAAAGTGGAGTTGAAATGTTTATAATGGATACCACAGTTAATATCACATAATCCAAAAGGCACATCAGAATCACAGAAGTTACTAACAAGAAGCTGAAACTCTTGTTTGTTAAACACAAAGTATGAATAGATGCCAATGCATGGCTGGCTAGTTAGTCTATTTGGTGGTAACAGGACTCTGTTAATAACTTTATGATCTACTAGCATAAGGCTACTCCCACCACAGTTGTAAAGTGTAGGAATCCATCTAGACCCTTTCGTACCCTCATGTTACAATAAAACTCTTCCATAAGGTGTGGATAGTAAAGTTTACCTAGGTTATAGTCCAAAATTTCCAGCTTAGCATCTTTCACAGTTTTCTCTACAACCCCTGTGATTTCAACTGTTACCCCAGGTTGAACATTTTTCTTAAGCTCAACAAATTTCTTGGAGTCAGAAAGATTAATCAATTTGGGTGGTGGAGGAGTTAGTTTAGGAAGTCTTCTTAGATGAGAAATGTTTGGAATCTTGTTGAGATTAGTCTGAAAAGAAGGCTTTCTTGGTCCGGAACTAGTAGGGTTTGAAGTCTGATACTTTGAGCTTTGATAAAAAGGTATAGACTGATTTGTGTAACCCTTTTTATGCTTTTTGAAGGGGTTGGTCTAGCAGAATAGGTTTTGAAAGGTGACTAGATTATGTTGTATTTTCTAAATGTGTATTTATAATTAGCTACTTTGTAACAGGATGCTCATATATATGTAGAATGTATTAGACATATTTACTGCAGAAATATTATCAACTCCTTGAAATTTGTCAAATGTGCCTGAGATATAGTGTCACAAAATTATATCTATTCTAAAAATTATTTTCAGACATATCACATCCTTGTTACATATTAGTGCAGTATATTGGAAATACATGCACCTGCTATCTCATGTATACTCGACTTACACATGGATTAGAAAGTTATTTAAAAATCGATATACTCAGTAAACAACTAGAAAATAAAAGCATTACAAGTTGTATCAATTTTTCTCCTACAAATTGATTTGAAGCTGTTCTCAAAAATTTATAAATTAATTTTTAATGCAAAGACGCTAGTTTGTAACAACAATTCCGGCCTGTATTGTTAGTAAAAATATTTACTAAATTCATGCTATTGAGTCTAAACAGGTTGACACAATTCGTGCCTATATACTATATCAAAATCCATCTTCTATAAACTATATGACATGAAATAGTATAGTTAAAAATGGTATTACTGCAAATAAAAAATATCTACGCATGCTTGTATAGTTTATAAGAAAAATACTCTATATAAGCTATACCTGTTGGCCTAAATAAAAATTAGCATGTACCAACTACTTTCACAAAAATATTACTATGCTTTTTGGTTTTATACGAGACAAAAGGGGAAGAAGAAATGTTAGATTTTTAAAAATTGATACTCAAATAGATAAAAGTTATTCTTAATTGATAGATCTCATGAGTTATCTATTTTGCAGGGATCAAGTTAAAACTGGAAATATCAAAGTAACTATTTTATCTCCAAATTAGGATTATAATGTGCTATGTGCCATGTGTAAAAATATTTTTTACCTCATGCATTGAAGGACACACTTTAAAAATTTTAAAATTTATGTTTGTTTGACAAATACCAAAAAGGGGAAGATTGAAAGGATATCTTCGATATTAATTTAATTAATTATTTTGGTATTTGTATGATTAAACATAAAATTTAAATACACTTAGTAATCCTCTCCAATTAGACCATATATTTAAGTGATTTGATTTAAAGTCAAACAAATCAACTCTGGCAAAATTGATTTCAAATATATTTATATTGTAATATAAATATAAGAATTATTCCCCTATTTAACAAATTATCAAAATTATATTTTCAAAGGAATAAATTTAAAACTTTCAAGCAAGTTGACTAAAAGAGAAATATTGAGAAAATAATATTTATTGGCCTCAATTGCAATATTTATAAGGCAACTAATTTGAAAAAGAAATATCATAGATTGGATATTTTTTAGAGATCCCGTGCTATATTCAAAACTATTTTCTTCAAGGATCTCTAGTATTAATCTCTCAAAATAAAAAGATTTGACTATCCAAAGAAAGATTTCTACACTCAAAATATTATTATTTTCTTAGAAAATATTAAATTATATTTTATTCCTCAAAGAAATTATTTAAAATAAATTTTCTTTTACTCTATAATTTTTATTATTCAGAAACAATTATTTTATCCACTCAAAAATATATTTCATTCATCCCCATATATTTAATATATAGGGAAATATATTTTAAGTACTCTCTAACATTTTTAATCATTGATTTGATTAATTAAAGTAATTTTTCTCTTGGTCCATAAATATATTATTATCCAAAAAAAAATATTTGAAATACCCAGAAATATATTTTCCCCACTTCAAATATTTTATATCTTTGAAAATATATTTTAGAGTATAAATGGTATGTTCTTGTGATTAGTGTAGACTGGTTTCAAGTTTGAACTACATGTCGACATTGATATATTTAGTATAATTGATAATCATGCGTTGCAAAATTAACAGTGCGTTGAATTTCTGATCAATACGTATGTGGATCAATAGCAGTTTAGCAGAGTTGATATAGAGGTGGTGGAATTGTTTTGGGATATATAAATAAATATATTCTTTATCTGAATTTGTTGGTGATTTATTTCTTCGGGTTAGTGGCTTGTTCGGGCTTTGCAGTATTTGTGCCTATCCTTTTTCTCAATACTGCAGCTGCTTTGGTCTCTGTTTGTAAGATGAATATTGTTAGTGTCATACAGGAATGTTTCAGATATCGATTTTCTTTGATAGAAACTCATCTTTTGGTTTTTTGATAAGTGATAGTATTGTTTAATGTGCTATGTAGAAATGATTATATTATATGTCTTATGGATCAGGATAAACTTTTTGACTGTTAATTACTCCCTACGTACCATTTGATTCTTAACATTTCAAAGAGAGTGTTCGACACGAATTTTAAGGTGCATATAAAATATAGTTTCATAACTTTTTTTAAAAATTTTCTTTTTTTGAATAAAAATCTAAACATCAAATTTTTATTGAGAAGAAAAAATAATTTTAAATAGTTCATGCATCTATACTTTATAAGAGCCTTAAAATGCGTGTCAAACCCTCTGTCCCAAATGTTAACAATCAATTGGGACAGAGGAGTACTTTATTATTTTCATGCAAGATAGTGTAGCATTTTATTGAACTTTTGTACTGGTACTATGGAATGTCTACAGAAAGCCATCGAGGCCAAAGAAACAGCAGAAAAGAAGCTGTTAGTTAATGACTTTCAAGGGGGTCGGATTAGTGCAATGGAGGCAAGTAAACTTTTCCCTGAACTACAAAACATTTCTCAGATTTTTGTAATGTTCATTATGCTGCGCAAAAGATAATATGTGGGTCAGAAAAGGACTGGTATGAAATCCTTCAAGTTGAAAGATTAGCTGATGATGCTACCATTAAGAAGCAATACATGAAGCTTGCTCTATTAATTCATCCGGATAAGAACAAGTTTCCTGGTGCAGAAGCTGCTTTTAAGCTGATTGGTGAAGCAAACATGGTGCTCTCTGATAAAGTAAGAAGTGCTTCCTTTGATATCAAACTTAGAGCTTCTGTGACTGCTGCTATACCCAAGGCACCTCCTCGACAAAGGAAAAGAAATTCTGTTGTAAAGAAAGCAGAGGAAGTAAAAAACATGAAGTCAAACGTCTCTAGTTCTCAATTCAATAAGACTTATCATAAACAACCAACCATTCCCAATATGTTTTCCCATGTCCCAATATTCATTTGTCATCTCTGTAAGCGTCAGTATCCAATGAAGCCTCTAAACAGGATCACTTCCTGTCCTATTTGCTTCAAGGAAAATGTTTTTGATTGCCAAGGTGCACCTCCAGAATCCAAGCAGGATGATGTTAGGCATCAAGGTGGGTAATGACAAATTTATTCATTAATTTTTAATCTTCAAATTGTACAACTAAATTTTTAATTAGTTGGTCTTAGTTCTATAGTGGTCAAACTAATAAATTCAAAATATAATCAGTCTTTATTAAAGTTGTTATTCGTAATTTTTAAGAGGGGGATGAATTTAATATTGTCTTTTTCTTCGTTTATAACTATATCATGAACTGAAAATTGTATTACTTTAATTGAAATAAATGAACCATTTTGTGAAATGTCCATATACATATAATTTGTAGTTTTTATAAATAAGGTCATTTTTCAGAAATTATAAATAACCTAATCGGATGGAGGAACCTTGATACTATTGACCTTTTTTGTGAACTCATAATTTAAGATTTTATAAATTATTTGAAGTTCGAAATTTTTGAAATTTGAGAATTTTTTAAAATTAAAAAATCCGCTAGAATTTTTTAAAAACTTGTTTTTCGATACTCGAATAAATGAATCTTGATTTGTATATCAATCAATAAATTATAATATTAATTTTTAGTCCCAAAATATAAAATTGAATAAAATAGTACTAAATAAAATAGAAGAAATACGTATTCTTAACATAAAATTCCACAATGGTCTACTTAAAAGGATCTCACAGAATTCCTCGATTTTGAATAAGAAATAGTTGTGTTGGATATATGAGAGAGAATTGGAACATTTCATCTCAAATTGAGAAATTTAAATTTTAGTTTATATTGTTAGGAATGAAATGGGGGAATGAATGAATTTTTTAAAAATTCATTCATAATTCAAATTTCATTCCTTCCTAATTCATTCATCCCAACCAAACACAAGAATTTCTTTGGACGAGGGATTAGAAAGGAAAGGGTTGGGTTGGATTTTCCTAGTGAGTTTCGGGATATTCAAGTGTTTGAGCAGTATACTAAATTATTGAATAAATAAAATATTCATGAAAAAAACTAGAGAGACACGTAAAGAAAATTTATACTGATATTTTCTTACCATATTGAGTACAATATTTCATCTACAAGGGAAATGAATAATTTCAATATTATATCTCTTAAAAAGTTCAATGCTAAATTAAAAATTTATGAGAGGTAACAAGAGTAAAAAATAATAATTTATGCGGTCCTAATTTATTGTCATTTCGACTTTTTATGCATTTTTTTAACACGTATAAAAAATATAACTGCACAAATTATTTTTCAACATTTTTTTCTAAATACAAATTTACATATTAAATATTTATGTATATTAAATTTGAATATTACACTGGGATCGAGATTTTTAATACAGACTTTGAGAGTTTCTACTTTGTACGGTAACCGAAGATTTCATAATTTCAATATTTCATAAATGGAGGGAAATCAATTATTGGCGGCAAATGTTTCAGAAAGCTTCAAATATTTTGGGGCTTCCCCGCTCAAACATTTGTATATGTGTAAGTATAATTCTAAAGCTCAACTTGCCCTTTTTCTCAATTTACTTACATTATTTTCAAGGTACCCATATCTTAACTCTACACTTTGTAATAACATTTATTCTGAAATATTTTAGGTTTGATTTGATTCTACGCTTGTTTGATTGAGATTACATTTGTGTTTTGTTTTTGGTTGATTTTAATAGCATAGTTTGTTGTGTTTGTAATGGAATATATAGGGATAGGGTGTTGTCAATTGAACAAATTTCATTAGATATGAGAGTGTCTGTTTTCGAGAAATAAGTACTTATTTCCCGGAAATAATTACTAGAGTATTTTGGTAATGTACTGGAGAAATAACTTAAAATTCGCTAAAACGAACACCCTTATAGTCAAGGTGATTTTCTTGATGACTTTTTGACATTTCTATATTAGTGTGGTTTCTTAATGTTATATTTTGTATATGCATTCGCAGGTTCTATAGGTTTGGTTGTGTAAAACACGACTTTTTGAGAATAAAATTGATCTTGTTTATTGATGATTGTTATTTGTTGTAGCGAAACTTCCTAAATGTTCTAACTTGTTGTGTCTACTTTTTTCGAACATGGTATGTTCTTGTGATTAGTGTAGACTGGTTTCAAGTTTGAACTACATGTCCACATTGATATTTAGTGTAATTGGTAATCATGCGTTGCAAAATTATCAGTGCGTTGAGTTTCTGATCAATATGTATGTGGATCAATAGCAGTTTAGCAGAGTTGATATAGAGGTGGTGGAATTGTGTTGGGATGTATACATGATTATGTTCTTTATCTGAATTTGTTGGTGATTTATTTCTTTGGGTTAGTGGCTTGTTCGGGCTTTGCAGTATTTGTGCCTATCCTTTTTCTCAGTACTGCAGCTGCTTTGGTCTCTGTTTGTAAGATGAATATTGTTAGTTTCATACAGGAATGTTTCAGATAGCGATTTTCTTTGATAAACTCATCTTTTGGTTTTTTGATAAATGATAGTATTGTTTAATTTGCTATGTAGAAATGGTTATAGTATATGTCTTATGGATCAGGATAAACTTTTTGACTGTTAATTACTTTATTATTTTCATGCAGGATAGTGTAGCATTTTATTGAAAATTTGTACTGGTACTATGGAATGTCTACAGAAGGCCATCGAGGCCAAAGAAACAGCAGAAAAGAAGCTGTTAGTTAATGACTTTCAAGGGGGTCGGATTAGTGCAATGGAGGCAAGTAAACTTTTCCCTGAACTACAAAACATTTCGCAGATCTTAGCAGTTTGTAATGTTCATTGTGCTGCGCAAAAGATAATATATGGGTCAGAAAAGGACTGGTATGAAATCCTTCAAGTTGAAAGACTAGCTGATGATGCTACCATTAAGAAGCAATACAGGAAGCTTGCTCTATTACTTCATCCGGATAAGAACAAGTTTCCTGGTGCAGAAGCTGCTTTTAAGCTGATTGGTGAAGCAAACATGGTGCTCTCTGATAAAGTAAGAAGGGCTTCCTTTGATATCAAACTTAGAGCTTCTGTTACTGCTGCTATACCCAAGGCACCTGCTCGACAAAGGAAAAGAAATTCTGTTGTAAAGAAAGCAGAGGAAGTAAAAAACATGAAGCAAAACGTCTCTAGCTATCAATTCAATAAGACTTATCATAAACAACCAACCATCCCCAATATGTTTTCCCATGTCCCAACATTCATTTGTCATCTCTGTAAGCGTCAGTATCCAATGAAGCCTCTAAACAGGATCACTTCCTGTCCTAATTGCTTCAAGGAAAATGTTTTTGATTGCCAAGGTGCACCTCCAGAATCCAAGCAGGATAATGATAGGCATCAAGGTGGCAATGTTGCCTCTCAGCAGACGCAGGTTCCAGTGCAGGGCTTTAGAGTTGGTGTACAATATACAGGACAGTTTCCAAGTTCGCAATTTCATTCAAAAGTAAATCCTGGAAACAAGTTTGGGTCTGAACATGTGAAACAAAATGGATGTACTACCAAAGTTGGTGCACAGGGTACAAAGTTTACTAATACTCATTTGAGAGATGAAGCAAATTTTGTTCCATGTTTCGGGGAAGAACACATGAAACATAATGTTGGCGCTAATGAAACTAATGGCTCTGTCAAGAGAAAAGTTGAAGATGTTAGTTCCTGGGCTACTAAGTCCGATGTTGAGTCAGCAAAGGCTAAGGTATCAAGCATTTCCAAAGACAAAAATAGGAAAAGGAGGAAACCGGAAGCAGACTTCACTGAGAACTATGATAATAGAAGTTCTGAAAGAGACGAGGCAATTTCTGAAGAATGTAGGGGAAATCAAACTGCAAGTGGTAATCATGTCCAAGAGAGTATAAACTCTATTAGAAAATCATCTCGCCAAAGAAAGAATGTATCTTACAATGAAAGTATGGGCGATGATGACTTTTTGAGTTCATCTGATAATATTTTGAAGGATGCTAAAGTCAAAGATGCTAATGCAGTTCATGTTCCTACTGCTTTAGTGGATGAGTATCCTGATCCAGAGTTCAGTGATTTTGACAAGATTAGAAACCAAAATTGTGTTACTGTTAATCAAATCTGGGCTTGTTATGATACAGTTGATGGCATGCCAAGGTTCTATGCCAAAATCAAGAAGGTTCGTTCACTTAAATCTAAGTTGTGCATTGCTTGGCTAGAGGCTGATCCAGAGAAGCAAGAGGAGATTGATTGGGCAAACGAGGATTTACCTGTAAGTTGTGGTAAATTTATGTGTGTAGACACTGAAGAAACTATAGATTATCATACATTGTCTCATCCAGTTGGTTGTGAGAAAGGAAACGACAAAGATACTTACATTATATATCCTAGAAAGGGGGAGACTTGGGCCCTTTTTAAGAACTGGGATATTGGATGGAGTTCGGAACCTGATACTCATAGAAAAAACAAACTGGATATTGTGGAGATCCTTTCTGATTTTTGCCTTAATACTGGAATTAAAGTTAGATTTTTGGGGAAAGTAAAAGGGTTTATAAGCCTTTATCAGAGAACAAGTGAAGGAGCTGCTTCAATCCTGATACCACCCAATGAAATGCTTAAATTTTCCCATCAAATTCCTTCATTTAAATTGACTGGCTATGAAGGAGTAGGTGTCCCCCGGGGTTCTTTCGAACTTGATCCTGCAGCTCTACCCGTGGATCCGAAAGGTCTATAAACACGAGGCTGTGACAGTTTTGAACTTTTGAAACCCTGAGCTGAATTCACTGTATAGTTGGTGAGGAAGCTGATATGAAGGTGCCTGCCTAGTTTATTAAATTATCTATGAGACAGACTATTGTAAGTTATTAAACTTCTGCTCTTTTGGTTTCAGATTATGTAGGGCAATTATGAATTGCAGATATATATGGCCATATGACATTTCATTGTACTGTAAATTTTTCCAGCATGTTCTGCTTTCTTATTTTGGTGGCTCTATTATATGGATATTAAGGGAAGCCATGGAATTTTCTGCTTCAACTATATATGTTCTTGAAATGTTTTTCTTAAAATAAAACATTTAAATAGGTAACTTATCCTCATGAGAAATTAGAAAAGACCAAAATAGGTATTTTTTTCCCGAAAATATGTACTGAGGACAAAGGTTGCATTAATCCTATGCACTTGGATGAAACTAGATAACTCCAGAGGTTGTACTCAAAATCCTATGCATTTTGTAATTTTTATCTGATGGGAAGTGATATATTGGTTTCGTATATTTGTTGAATCTAGGCTCATTTTTTAAATACATGAACGTCGTTTTTATATATGGTTGAGGAAAGTGCACATCATTTTGGAAAACGGTACAGGAGTAGGCTAGGATGTTTTATTCGTGATTGATGTGAGAAGTGCTCGTATGGTGATTGCAGATCTGTGAGATAATTGTATGGTTCGAGATCACTGAAAAGAATTTAATATGTCCCTACGTTCTGATCAAAATACTGCTTGGTTGCTAAATGTTTAAATTAAATACACGTGCTTCAATTATATTGAAACATACGAACTCAAATCCATGTAGTGGTATGTTGATGATTCATTTTTTCAATTTTTTTGGGGTCATTGCACGTAGTAATCCATGATATATTAGATTTTGAATGTAAATAACTCTATGATAAATTTGTTGTGATTTAGTTTTTAATGTTTGGTCTTTAATTTTGTATAAGTGACGATCTATTATTTTTTAGATGAAAACATATTTAATTTAGGTAAAAGAATAAATTAACTTTTTTATTATAGATAATGTCTTTTAAAAAAATCAAAATAGTTTCGATTTTTAATAATTTATTACCTTACGTATAATAATGTCTTTTCTAAAATTTCGAAACTTATCTTATGAATAATAATACTAATTCAAAAATTCGAGAAAATTAGAAAAATATACCGGACGATTTGGGAGCGTCACATAACCGTTTCCGTCTTCTCCTTTATCAATATATACTACTGAAAAAGCCGCGCTTCGCGGCGGCCTCATAATAAAATTTAAATTTATTTAAATTATTTTTGATATTGAAAATATTTAATAAATATATAATTGTAATATATTATAGAAATTTATTTTAAAATACTTATTAATTTTATTTTTAAATGAATAAATATCTATATTTGTCAATTGATAGATTTAAATAAATTGGAACATAAATCGAATAATTAATAAAATTATTACGAACATTAAGCAACAATAATAACAAATATTAAAAATAACATTATGTATTTTTATTTTCCAAATTGTAAATTATAAGAACATGTTAATAAGATTATTAGCTCTGAACTTTTTAAGCATGTAACGATCAATATATAAGGTTTACCATTTTATTAATTATATTTTTCGCATCACTTACTAGCTAAAGCTAATGTAAACACAATATCAGGTGCATCTGATCTTATTGATGGCTCCAAAAGAGCAAATATAGTGCTACCACATGGTACACGTTTATCTATTGAGAATGTAATGTTTTCCACTTGATCTAAGCGAAATCTTTTGAGTTTTAAGGATATACGTCGCAATGGCTATCATATTGAGATGACAAATGAAAATGACGATGAATATCAATGTATCACGACTATTGTGTCGGGGAGGAAGCAAATACTAGAAAAACTCCCATCGTATAATTCTGGATTATATTATACTTTTATAAATCCAGCGAGACATATATGATGGTGCACCAAAAAGAAAGAGACCCAAAGAATTTTCTTATATGGCATGATCGTTTAGGTTATCTAGGGTCAACAATGATGCGAAGAATAATAGAAAATTCAAATGGGCATCCTTTAAAGAACAAAATTGTTCCATTATCCAATAATTTTTCATGTGTTGCTTGCTTCCAAGGAAAATTAATAACTAAACCATCGCTTGTGAAAGTTGTGATTGAATGTCCAATATTTTTGGAGTGAATAATTCAAGAAGATATATGTGGACCTATATATTACTCCATCAAGTGGGCCATTTCAGTACTTTATGGTACTTATAGATGTATTGTTGGTCCCTGATATTGTAGAAGGGGGGGTTGAATACAATATCTAAATTAATCGCAGAATATTTGAATTAAAAATATTATTTTAATTGCTCGCGAAATATTAATTAT
>QRFB01027168.1:0-14602 GCA_008931105.1 Oenanthe javanica | reverse complement strand
GTGATCAAGACGATAGCCATTACGCTTCCTGTGAAGCTCTATATGATCTCCTTGCGGCTACAAATTATACATCACCAAATTAATTAATTAGACATTTTACATCAAAACTATGAGAATATTTTATAAATACGATACATAATATACCATGTCTGAATATCTGTGATGATAGATGAGTAGGGAAGAAAGAAAAACCCTAGGGGTTTTGTACTTTTATACTAACAAATTTAAACCAATTCTTATAATACACAATACACTATGGGCCTGTGAGTATCTGTTTTGAAGCCCGTTGCATGCTGTTTTAAAATAAAGTTAGTTGGTGAAATTCTTTTTTATTTAGAAAAGGCTATTACGAAGAGGATGCATTATAATAAATACCTAACAAAATAAAATAATTATTAAATTTACTTTAAACACACTTTATATAGTGGACAACCTCTGAATCTCTGACTACTCTTCGTTATAATTAATACTTCGATAAGTAATTTTATAATTGTTCAACTTTAATATAATACTAGCTTATAATCCATGCAAGGATTTTTATTTTTTTTTAATATATTTAAAATAAATTGAATAATTTAAGCGGTGATTAAATTAAGATATTTATATTATAGATAGAAAAATAATAATATTATATCATTCGTGAGATGTAACTAATCAGTTGTTATTTTAAAACTTAAAATAATAAAGTAATAATAATATTATAATATTTGTTAGATTTGATTATGATTGATAATTTTAAATGAATTGAATAATTTGAGAGCGATTAATTGAGATATTTAGATTGTATTTAGTATATAATTTTATTAAAATTTAATATAGATAAAAAATATTATTATTATATTCATGAGATTTATTTAATTGATTGATATTTTAAATTNGAGATTTATTTAATTGATTGATATTTTAAATTAATTAAAGAGTTTGAGCGGTGGTGAAACTGAATTCTGTAAATAGATTGTATTTAATACAACTACATTAAATAAAAAGTATAAATTTTAATATATTNTGGTCTCCGTGCCCGGACCAAATGTAAACATTTGGCCGGGACGGAGGGAGTATAAATTTTAATATATGTATAAATTTTATGTTATTATTTAAATATAATATAATATTAAGATTTAATTTTAGGTGAAATAAAAATGAGGGATAATCAAAATATAGATGATATATATTTAATTATTTTTTTGAAATTTTAATAGGATTTTAAAAAAATTATAATTTTAATAGAGTTTAAAGAGTTTGAGTAGTAGTAAGATTGAGATATATAAGTCAACTATATTGATTACAATTGTATTATATCTGTACTACTATATTATCTATATTATATTATTATAACCAATATTATATTATAAATAAAATAAATTATATATTTTTAATATTTTTAAAAAGTGTTTACAATNAGATTGAGATATATAAGTCAACTATATTGATTACAATTGTATTATATCTGTACAACTATATTATCTATATTATATTATTATAACTAATATTATATTATAAATAAAATAAATTATATATTTTTAATATTTTTAAAAAGTATTTACAANAATTGTATTATATCTGTACTACTATATTATCTATATTATATTATTATAACCAATATTATATTATAAATAAAATAAATTATATATTTTTAATATTTTTAAAAAGTGTTTACAATTTTTTTTTCTAATATAGATTTAGAAATTTATATTATGTAATAAACTTACAAATTTAAATGCTAATTATTTGTTCTATAATTTAAAATTGTGTTCATATAATAATTAAACATTGAAATTTTTTAATTTATATTTTTTTATCAATAAAATAAATTTGAGTTGAATTAATCTAACAATAGATTATAAAATAAAATATTTTTTTAATAATAAGAGTTCATATTAATAGAAGCTGAGTTGAATAACCATAAGACTGAGTAAAGAATCGATCCATGCAGTATTTGATAAAACAAATGGGGAAATCTAGCGGGACCAAATCAGGCCTCCATTGCATTAGAAAGCTAGGAAAATTGTTCAAATTTTTTTTTGACCACCACGTCACCTCTTCATTCCTCAACCATTACATACATACATATATATATATATATATATATATATAANTTAATAGAAGCTGAGTTGAATAACCATAAGACTGAGTAAAGAATCGATCCATGCAGTATTTGATAAAACAAATGGGGAAATCTAGCGGGACCAAATCAGGCCTCCATTGCATTAGAAAGCTAGGAAAATTGTTCAATTTTTTTTTTTGACCACCACGTCACCTCTTCATTCCTCAACCATTACATACATACATATATATATATATATATATATATATATAAATTATTAGAGCTTGTTTGATTGATAATAGGAAATCATTTCCTATGAAAGTTAAAATTGTTAGGAAGTAGAAAATTTTATTTGGTTTATTTGTGTGAAATAATTTATTACCGGAAGTGCAAGTTATTAGAAGAGTACTGAGACGCTGAATAAGCAATTTCTCATGCCATATGCCATATGAGTATTGAAACTTCTTTGAAGGTTGTACTTTCCCTTATTAATGTAACCAACCAACTTTTTTTAAATTTATTTTCTATTTACTTCAACTTCCCATATAAAGGGTAACTAAACCAACTCGAAAAAAGGTAAAACCTAACTTGTCTGCACAATTAGACAATCACGTTTAGTGTAGTCCCTCGAATTAAGTTACTCTACGTCGTTCGTTTTAAAAAGATTACTTCATATCGTTGGTCACAGGCTTGTTAATGGGGGATATCCGATCCGTTCGATACTTAATAGATATATATGAATCATTACATAAAGAATCTGATCTGATAAGAGTCCGATCCAATAAGAAGCGGATATTAATTTCATTTATTCTGAATCCATAAAAATCCGATCCGATACATATATGTATATATTATATTTATATAATATACATAATATAATGTATTTTATATAATATGAATTCGAATTTTAAAATACAGATAAAAAAATTTGAATTTTAATTTCACACTAATATTATATAATAATATTCGTTTACAATTGATAATTTTCTTCTAGTATTAATTTCACAATAATACTTAGTAAGTGATATTTATTCATGTTCGATACTAAGTTTTTGTCCTTTTAATTTCACGCTAAAACTTAACAATTGACATTCATTTATTTTTTATACTGATATTATTTTAATAATGAGTGCATATTGTTTTTCATGAGTATTTAAGAATAATTTTATATTATAAGAATTACAAATTTTTATTCAAAAAATAAAATTAAATGGGTTGGATAGTCTGATCCGATAATCCAAAATATTAATAGATGATTGGATATGGATTGACTTATAAAAAATCCGATTCGACCCGATCCGTTATAAATAAATGAATTTGGATATGGATTTAGCTAAATCTGATCCAAATCCGACTCGTTGACAACCCTAATTGGTCATAAATGAGTAGTGTAAGAGTAATCATAATATATAAGGGTCTGTTTGAGATTGTTGTTGAAAATTGATGTGCTGTTAAAAAAAGTGTTGGTGAAAAAAATACTTTTAAAAAAATCAGATGATTGTTTGGTAATTTTTTTGATTTATACATATTTTGAGATATAATATATAAAAATAATGTTTTTTGGGAGGTTTGATGTGAAATTTGTAGTTACTTCCTGTAAAAGCTGAAAAACAACTTTTTTCAAAAGTATAGAGATACATGCTTTTTCTAACAGCAGATTTTAGGCCAAAAGTATTTTTTCACACAACAACTTTTGAATTTTACCAAACACCTTTCAGATAGTTTTTTAGTAAAAAGATGCTCTAGCGGTAACAACAATACCAAACGAGGCCTAAAATGGTTAATCAAAATGATTAGCAATAATATTTATATAATATTTTAGTTAAGAGGAAGAATATATAAAATGACTCAATTTTTATATATTTTTTAAATAGTGACATTTAGATGTAACGTATATAATTTAGTAATGAGTTTTTAGTTTTGGAAATTGTTCTAATGCTAAAGATCTAAAAAATGTTTCTAAAATATGTAGCAGTGTTGAAACAAAGGACAAATTTTTGTATAGAAAAAATAGTAAAATGGAAAATTTTAACTAAATATGAAAACAATAAATGGTATGAATACTACTTATATTCATATTAATTTACTAATTAAATTTTTTCATTTTACTAGATAATACATTATTTAAAAAATATTATTAGAATCTTTAACATTACTTAAATTGATAATAATATAACCCTCTCTAAGATAATAATGAATTAAATTTATCTACAAATACACGGTTTTAGCCAACCCATAATCTCTGTAAACATTCATCAGTGGATTCCAGTCTTAAAATCTACTCCGNTCTGTAAACATTCATCAGTGGATTCCAGTCTTAAAATCTATAACTTCGTGCCTTCTTGGCTTGTATATTAAAATCCCCACCGAACTGTCCGAAAGGCTTCAAGTGTTTCCATTTTCTTGAGTCTCTACCATAAAAGAATATCAGTTCTATACACAAATTTATTAAGATTGCTTTGCTTGAAAGGTAAATTATTTACATCAAATTTTCCTTTCCACCTCCATGCAGTGATTTTTTCACGTAGTTACAAATTTTCTCATACGTGCTTTAGGCAATAAAGCAATAAATATATATACACACATATAGTACAAGGTCCACAAGGGGTCACGACATGTTTATTTCCAGCATGTGGATTTGGGGTGGAGTTTCAAGGCTGTTAAAATCTTGTGGGTCTTTAAACAAGCTCTTCAAGTAGTGATTTTTTCTTTTCCCTTTTAATTTTTAGTTTCATTTTGCTTGCTTAATCTTTGCATTTCTTTTTGAAATCTGTGTATTGTTATCATTTAATATTTATTTGGATTTTTGTAAAAAATTTAAATTAGAGAAGAGTGAAGTACTTGGTTGTGCCCTCTTTATGTTCTTTTCAGTCCACAACTTTGAATATAATTGTGGGATAATAGCTTAAGTGTTTGATGTGAGTTTTTATTGAAAAAGATGGGATCTTTAAGTCATTTAGGGATTGGTTTGAGTTTCTTGTTTAGTTGTCTTCTCTTAGGCCTTATAGCAGAGCTTTACTATGTTATATACTGGAAAAGGAGATACACAAACATGGAAATTCAAGATTCTTCTCACCCCACCAATGGTACCACAGAGATTTCATATTTGTTTTGTTGGAGAAGCCCCATTAGTAACAGAAAACAAGAACTGCCCACATCTGTAAAAAGTGTTATTAATGGCCATGACCAAGATTTACAGATGCTGAAAATCTATAATGGTGAAGAAGGTGTGGAGTCAGAGCTAATGAGGCTACACAACTTGTGTGGGCCACCCAGATTTCTCTTCACAATCAAAGAAGAAACCAAAGAAGATTTGGAATCTGAAGATGAGAAATCTAGAGGTGAAAGAAGCATTAATAGAAAAGGATCAAGAAATATGAGCTTGGCTGAACTTTTGGCTTGTGTTGAGACACCTTATATGTCTCCTTTGGCTTCACCAATCTTGAAAAAGTCTCAATCTTTGGAATGTTACAATCACCATGGATTCAATCCTTTCTTTGAATCTTCGACAGATGCAGAGATTAACAAGTTGAAATGGTCTCCACCTCCAAAACTCAAGTTCTTGATGGATGCTGAGGAGAAACTGATGAAGAAATTGATGGAAGATGCTGAGAGGAAGTGCCATGAGAAAGATAGTTCTTTTGTTACAGTTGCTGTGAGTTAAAGCAAACAATCAGAGTCTCATTCTACTGCTTCTTCACGGTAACTTCTTCTCCAGCATTCGAAATTGTTGATAAGAAATACAATGTGCGATAGCTTGTAATTAAGGCCTTGGATTTTTCTTGTTTTTAACCCTTTATTCATCTGTTTATTGGACTTGCAGATCACCAATTCTATACTCATGTCTTAGTTTTAGTCCTTTATCAGAGAATATAATTTGTTTCTTAAGTTATTTATATGTTTTCCGTTATGCACAGTCAGTCATACAGTAGTATATTAGTCATACATAAAATGAAATCAAATTTCAAGTTAAAAAGAATACNTTCTATACTCATGTCTTAGTTTTAGTCCTTTATCAGAGAATATAATTTGTTTCTTAAGTTATTTGTATGTTTTCCGTTATGCACAGTCAGTCATACAGTAGTATATTAGTCATACATAAAATGAAATCAAATTTCAAGTTAAAAAGAATCACTGGTGGTACTTTGGAACATTGTCTACAATGTGATTACTATGCTGTCCTTGTGTCACTGATTGTTCAATTTAAGTAATGTGTTGTGGGGTTGTGCTTGCTAAATAATCATTGTCAGGGTGGACCTGCACATAGAAAGTTAGAAATAAAGTTCTTTTTGAATTCAGTTGCCTANGCTAATTCAGTCCCAACATATATATGCTGTGAATTTGTTATCCATATCAGTAAATTTTATATTTTAAATTATTTTTTTTGTTCAGAATCATTTTATCTCGTTAATATAATCCGAATGACTAGGATACGAATCGGATAGTAGATAATCTCAATTGTATACATAAGATTACAGGGTAATCTAAAATGCTAGTAACAGAAGTCGGAAGAACATTCTCTTGAATTGACACAGACAGGATATTCACGAGTAGAGAAATAGGAGAATGAAATGGTTGGTTTAGAGGAGGAGACACATTTGATGGCTCTAACATATAAAATTTGAACGATAAGAAGGTGCTTCAAATTTTGGGTTGGGACAAATCGTAAATTTGGACAGACTGATATGTGTTGGGCAGTGGCCCAGAGTCTGTTGGCACAAGCAGTATCTCTGAATATAAATCAGTTCATTAATGTTTGTTACTTGCAAGTTTCCACTTGCTCCTTGTGATATTGATTTCACCAAATCTTGTCGATTTGATCGATTTACAGTATTTTTTTTCGAATTTACAATTTTAATTTATATACTGCTTGGCACTTCAACTTTGTCAATTTATTCCTTTCATACATGAAAGTTTACTTTGAAATCAAAGTCTTCAGGTACTATAAGAATAGTGAAATATTTAAGTTCTTTTTTTCTTGTGAAGAAAATTTACATTCTATTCTGAAGCTATATTAAAAGCAGGTGATATGTATGAGTGTCCTTTTTCTATTTTCAGCGGTGTAGTATTTATAGAACAGTATACACTATAGGTTAAATATGAAAGATGGTGCTTATATGTATCTACGGAGTAATAGAAGATGTAATGCAACCTCAATATAATGTTCCATAAATTTTATTAAAATTATGCAAATTCCCTACCATAATCATTACCAACTTCCAAAAGAGACAAAACTCAAACATCTAAATCCTCAACGGTCCTTAGGAAACAAACACGAATAAAAGGAAAATGAACGAGTAACGCAACCTAAATCTTAATCTACTTCCTCAATCTTAGGACCAGCACCACCACTTGTGCCACCGGAAGGAGCATCATCATTTACAGCGCCACCCGCATCACCGCCTGCACTGTACATCTTCGCAATGATTGGGTTGCAGATACCTTCAAGCTCTTTCATCTTATCCTCAAACTCCTCAACCTCCGCCAGTTGGTTATTATCAAGCCATGTAATAGCCTGATCAATAGAGTCCTCAAGAGTTTTCTTGTCGGAAGCACTGAGCTTAGATCCAATTTTCTCATCCTTGATAGTGTTTCTCATGTTATATGCGTAGTTCTCCAGAGAGTTTTTTGCCTCTACCTTCTTCTTATGCTCTTCATCCTCTGCCTTGTACTTCTCTGCTTCCAGGACCATCTTTTCTATTTCTTCTTTCGAAAGCCTGCCCTTGTCATTAGTGATTGTGATCTTGTTCTTCTGCCCTGTGGTTTTGTCCTCTGCGGAAACATTTAAAATGCCATTGGCATCAATGTCGAAACAGACAGTGATCTGAGGCACACCCCTAGGAGCAGGGGGAATTCCAGATAACTCAAATTTACCCAACAAGTTATTGTCTCTTGTTCTAGTCCTCTCCCCTTCAAAAACCTGAATCAACACTCCAGGCTGATTATCAGAGTAAGTTGAGAATACTTGCTCTTTCTTGGTTGGAATTGTGGTGTTCCGTTGAATCAAGACAGTCATGACTCCTCCAGCAGTCTCCAAACCAAGGGACAAAGGTGTGACATCCAACAACAGCAAATCTTGTACCTTCTCATTTCCTTCGCCACTGAGAATAGCTGCTTGAACGGCTGCACCATAAGCAACTGCCTCGTCAGGGTTTATGCTCTTGCAAAGCTCTTTACCATTAAAAAAATCCTGCAACAGTTGCTGTACTTTAGGAATCCTAGTTGAACCACCTACCAGAACAACATCGTGGACAGTGCTTTTGTCCATTTTAGCATCTCTCAAGCATTTCTCCACCGGTTCCATACACTTTCTGAAAAGATCCATGTTCAGCTCCTCAAATCTGGCACGTGTTATTGTTGAGTAGAAATCAATTCCCTCAAAAAGGGAATCAATCTCGATGGTGGTCTGTGCAGTAGAGGATAAAGTCCTCTTGGCCCTCTCACAAGATGTCCTCAATCTCCTCAAAGCTCTCGGATTACCACTAATGTCTTTCTTGTTTTTTCTCTTGAACTCCTGTACAAAGTGATTCACCATTCTGTTATCAAAGTCTTCACCCCCAAGATGAGTATCACCAGCAGTAGCTTTAACCTCAAAAATACCTTCTTCAATTGTAAGTAATGACACATCGAATGTCCCACCTCCAAGATCAAATATAAGCACATTCTTCTCACCAACACTAGTAGCTTTCTTATCAAGACCATAGGCAATTGCAGCAGCAGTTGGCTCATTGATGATACGCATAACATTAAGGCCAGATATGACACCAGCATCTTTAGTAGCTTGGCGCTGTGAATCATTAAAATATGCTGGAACTGTGACAACAGCATTCTTGACAACAGTTCCCAGAAAAGTCTCTGCAATTTCTTTCATCTTTACAAGTACCATTGAAGAAATTTCTTCAGCAGCAAATTGTTTTTCCTCACCCTTATAGCTGACAACAATCATTGGCTTGTCTGCAGCTCCAGCAACTACCTTGAAAGGCCACATCTTGATGTCATCCGCAACAGAGGAATCACTATGTCGTCTACCAATTAAACGTTTTGCATCTGATGACCATCCAAGAAAACAATATAAATAAATATTAATAATCAGCATATAACGGAATAAGCAGTCTAGTTCACACATCTAAATGAAGCCATGTCACATCACATGTACATGCACGCATGCATGCATCCTTTATAGAGTTAATTTTCATTTCGATCCTCTCGGATTATCACCATTGAGCTCAGATTAACAATTTCACCCCCATTTAATACTGTTAAAGAATAGTATAAGATCCATTTGGGTCTCTCTCTAACACCTCAAGGTTTTAGATGAGCTGGTTACTCAACATGGTATCAGAGCCATGTTCATATAACTCATTCTACATATAAGAAACACATTCTACATATAACTCAAAAGAATAACAACAAAATTCATATGAAGGAAACAGGTAACCATTACATAGAATTATAGAAACAAAACAAGAGATTGATAACATACCGAAAACAGTGTTAATGGGATTCATGGCGACTTGATTCTTAGCAGCATCACCAATCAAACGTTCGGTATCAGTGAAAGCAACGTACGAAGGGGTGGTCCGATTGCCCTGATCATTGGCTATGATCTCCACACGGTCATGTTGCCACACCCCAACACATGAGTATGTTGTTCCAAGATCAATCCCAATAGCAGCTCCTTCTCCTTTCCCCGCCATGCTCGATCACGCACAAGATTTTACTATATTAGTGAAAATATGTTTTAGAAATTAAAATAAATCTGCTGGAGTTCTATATATGGTATTAAGCATGAATCTCTCTATATATAAATATAATGAGGTTTGAGTAACTGTATTCCAGAATGTTCTTGATAGATGACTGAGCAGCGATTTTGAAGGCAAATCAGGTGAAGATTTGGAATCTTATAGCTACTTGATCCTATTTCAGTGCTGCCCACTCTAACTACATCTGACCAAGTCACTATTCCTCTTTCTATATTTAAGCATTCATCTCCTCTCATTTTAGTCTATTTTTTTATATGAAATATTAAATTTAAACAATAATAAAATAATATATTTAATAATCATTTTGATGAATAGCTTGATTATATTAAATGAATTAGACATTATATATCTAACAAAAATTCTAACAGGGATTCTAGTTTTCGGAATATAATTAGTTAGCCAAATACCTGTGTACGGCCGTACGGGAGCAACATTGTTCAATTTCTCTTGAATTGGAATTCACCACTCTTGTGGTCGAGTTGCAACTAGGGGAGCAAGCTAGTTAGGCTCCGTCTCAGAGATTGTGGTTCAAAACAGTCGTACAGTGGTGTCCGAAAATCAGATGATTATTTAGTAATATTTTTTATTTGTATATCAGTATATGTTTTGAAATTTAATATAAAAAATAATGTTTTTAAATAATGTTTTTGAGAAAATAACAAGACCTTGGTAGTTAAAAAAGGATTTAAAAGACATATTTACACATGTATAGTATATAAACGATTTAATTAAAACGCCTCTAATGTGTAGATAGATGTCCCAGCCTTAATTTTTGGCAATAAAACCTTCAGGCAATGATGTGCTTTGAATTTGATTTAAAGCTAGGTATTAGAAAGTGTTTGATCTGGGTTGGTTCGTCACATGGTGCAGTACTTGTTAGCTTTTTTTAATTTAGGGTGTCTTCTTGATCTGATCATGGCATGTGAGAATTGATCATCAAGTTCATGTTGGTGAAGGCACAATTTACAAGTAGAAAATGAAGCACATCTGAAGGCTATATATATTGTTGAGAAGAAATTACAAGAAAAATCTCCAAATCTGCCAAGAAAAACTAAAAACAGGCATGCATGCACATAGGGAATATTAAAGGCCTATTTTGAGGTTGTTTATAAGTTAAAAAATTAATGTATATATTTTTAAATTTGCAAGTAATAATATACTAATATCAGAAGCCCAGTATGTATATTCTCATAATCTCTGGAAAGAAAATGGTTGACGCGCGGCATATATGCATGTATCCTCCTCCACCAGTTGATGGACAATTGCTTTAAACATCAATTTTGATCGATATGTCCAAACCATGAAAGAGTAGCCTAATTACTTGGCTTGGCCGATCTTGTAAATAATGCTGTGTGTAGTTCCTTTTTCACTTTGTTAAAGGTTTGCTGCCCGTATCCTTTATGGTTTTGGCATGTAACTAATTTTGTCAGGTGCATGCATGTTCATGTGCAATTTTATGCTGTATGTATATGTATGACTGTATTTAGTAGTGCATATATGATGTATTTATAGGTTGCTGATTAAAAAAACACTTTCACAAGTTCTGCCTGTACACTCCCTGTATCCCTCATTTTCACCTATTTAATTTTTTATACTTAAATTAATTAAAAATTATATATATATATATATATATATATATATATATTATATAACTAAAGAAGTTATGAGAGTGGAATATTAAAAATAGCCAAGGGGTTATTTGGTTCATGAATTCTATGCATCAGATATGAAATTTATCTATTCTAAACTCATAGCTGTTGTTTGGTTCAAATTTTTTTATTTTTAAAATTCATACATTAAACTCATAAGGTATGGATTTTTGATAGCTTAGGGGGAGGTTGGGTATGATAAATCAAATCAAATTACGTGTTAATTTTTAAAATAAAAAATTTATAATGATGTTGTTTAATATTTAATAAAAAATAGTGATTTGTTTTTCATATGAACTGCACATATTTTTTATTTATTAAAAAATATATTAAATTAACAAATTCATTTTACCATGTTGCCAAACACATAATATGAAGAATGATACTGCATCCTTATACCACTCCATGTACCAAACACCGACAAGTGTGCGCAGCTCCTTCATCGCTCCATCTATCGTAGCAAAAGAAGAGACGTGCTACAAGAAGTAATTAATCATTACTACAATTAGGGTTGTACACTCATCAAATCGGTGGGTCGATAGATTTTAACAATTTAATTCAATTCAATTTAATTGAATTTGTAAATTTTCAACTTAATCCATAAAAATAGGATTTGTAAATCAATCCATTTAATATATTTCGGTTTGGATCGGTTTGATCGGATTAATAAATATATAAATAAATTTTTTTCAAAAGAAAATAAAATTGAAATTGAAAATTTAAAATAAATTGGAGATAGTTTAACAAAATATTATAATCATTCATGTAACACAAATAGCATAAATCTTAAATATCTGAATTTTAACACATCAAAAGAAACTGATTAAATACTGGACATAGTCTTATCATAACATAGATGAATCGAACATTAAACTTCAATTATGTTTGATATTCTTGGTCGTGGTCTTCTTAGTGGCCTACTAGACTGTGGAATGTAGATTAATACTAAATGCTAATGGGTTGGGCTGATATATTGGACATTTAGGTTATTTATTAATTATCTTATTTTTAGTCGGACCGGGTTGGATTGGATCGGATTTTAAAAATCGAAACTCATATTCAACCCATTAAAATCGGGTTAATGTTTTTTTAAATCTGAGTATATATCGGATTGAAAAAAATCAGTTTGGATCGATCGAAAAATGACCGATTTAAATTGGATTGATCGAGTTTGCCAAACCGTATACACCCCAACTAGAATCATTTGCAATACAATTATGAACAATATTCGAATCTTTAGCTTGTCTGGTAATGTCTCTCACTTAATGTGGTCGTCGTGTATACTGGACCAGATTGTGATGTATTACACCTTAGCAGAAAAAGAAAAAATAATAAGTTATATTTTTCAACTTTTTTTTTTAAACCAACAAATGAAACAAGATCAGAAGGATCATATATAATTATCGTGTTGACTTTTTATACATAATTTGAGGTATAAAAAACACTACTTATATATATAATTTTTTTCAATTTTTTTTGAATAAAAATATAATACTTAAATTATTATTTAGAAAAAAATCATAAAAATAGTTGTATTTTTACACTTTAAATTATATGCAAAAATTCAAATCGACTATTATTTTAGGACTGAGGAAGTATACATGTGTTTTTGTAAAAAAATATATAAAACTTTTTATTGTAGGGATCGGGTCACCCCCATTAAGGTAAAGCTAAACCAATTATAAGATAAATTCTCTGGTTTCTTTTAATGATATGCCTGCTTATCAAAAACAAAAAGGGTAAAGTTAAACCAATTATAGTGATCGGTTTTAATTAGGATGCGGTATTGTAACAGTTTGCATGTTCGACTGTAGTAATTAATTTTGCTTTTCTACGTATATATTTTATATGTAAATATTCAATTTCGCAGTTTGTATTTGTCCTACACACGTGTGTGCCTATGTTTGTCTTCGGTTTTTGTATTTAAATACGCGTAGCTCAAGGATGAATAACACGTGTGTTATTTTATTATAAATTTATAGCACGTGCGGTTCATAAATTTATATTAAATATATTGTAATTTTAAAATTCGGTTATAATATTATAGTATAGTTTAAAATATAAATATAATAAAATTGTTAAAATATAGAAGTAACGAATTTATTTTAATTATGAATAGAAGAATAATATTAGTATTTTAAAAAATTCTAAAAATTATACCAAAAAGCATTAAATTTAATTAATTTTTACATTATATTAATATAAAAATATTATCACGGTCACACAATTCTTTAAAACTTGAGTCCCATTTGTATATAAATCTATAAATTATCTAAAAACTACCGATTCACGTTGATATAAATCAGTATTTGCAATTTACAGCACTATACAATACAATTATACAAGTATACTAACTTATAACACGCGCGATGCACATATTTCTTTAAATTTTTTAATGTATTGAATAGTTTGAACGGTGATTAAAATAAAATATTTAAATTCTATTTGGTATAAAATTTAATATATGTAGAAGAATAATAATATTATATCATTCATTAGATTTTATTAATTAGTTGTTATTTTAAAACTTAAAATAGATAAATTAATGATAATATTATAATATTTGTGAGATTCGATTATGAGTGACAATTTTAAATGAATTTGATAGGTTGAGGGTGATTAAATTGAGATACTTAGGTTGTATTTAGTATATTTAATTAATTTTTTATTATTTTAAATGAATTAAAGAGTATAAGTGGTGGAGAAATTGTAAATAGATTGTATTTGATACAACTACATTACATAAAAGTTAGATAGTAAATAGAATTCTTAATATAAATATAATTTTTAAGCTATAATTTAGATATAATACAATATAATATTAAGATTTTATTTTAATTTACATATAATATAGTATAATTTAAATACTGTATAATACAATATAATTTAGATATAATACAGTTTAATTTAAATTTTAGGTTATAATTTAGACCATATCTTGCAGAGTTGTACGTCAAAGCTTCAAACAAATCCGGGTTTCTCTGTGTCTTTTGTTAGAAAACATGTAAATAATGTGGCTCGGGAGTTAACTAGATTAACTTGTATATCAATTGCTTTATTGTTTTTATGTCTGCTCCGCCTATAGTGTTGGAGACTCTCTTGTATGATTGGTCGTTTTAATAAAAGTTTACATTACTTAAAAAAAA
>QRFB01027167.1:0-14602 GCA_008931105.1 Oenanthe javanica | reverse complement strand
AATCCTAAACACAGAAAATTAGTAAACAGCTCCGTAAACACTATTCACCTCAAGAACACAAGCTCACTAACCGAACTCTAAATTATTTATCCGTNAATTAGTAAACAGCTCCGTAAACACTATTCACCTCAAGAACACAAGCTCACTAACCAAACTCTAAATTATTTATCCGTAAAAGATTCGAAAGAATTTTTTTTGATTTAGTGAGTATCGTATTCAACCCCCCTTCTACGATACTTCCGGGGCCTAACAGGCTGGGATTTTATTAGCCTGAATATGGCAGCTGTACACACATTGGATTCTTGTTCAGCTACATGAAGCAGTTCCTGGGAAGAGATACAACATATATGTCGAACTTGCACAAACAGCATAATCAGCTAGGGTTTATGGGCGGCAGAATTCGTCATTCCACGCTTAATAACCGCGGAAAGGGGATTGTCGTTTAATATAGTAGCAATTGTCATTTCCCTTTCTGCACTTTTTAACCGCGGAAAAGCTTTCTTTCTGTGGTTTTTAAGCGCGGAAAGACGTAAAATATTTATAAATCCTGACCGTCCGTAACTTGATCCAACAACTCTGAAACTGATTGTTAAATAACTGGTACTTGACAATCGATTGTTAGGTACCACTACCCTTCTCTGTGTTACCCTCTACTATTAGTTTTTGTAGTTGGTAGTTGGTACAATTATCTTTTTAACTCTTATAGTCTTAATAGCTTATGTCATGTGCGATGCACGGAAGAAATTTTTTAGTTTTTAAATATTTTTTTATGATTTAAACTTATTTTTATTTGAATAATAATAATTTAAACTTTATTTAATATTATATGTATATATTTTTATATAATTTATTTGTATTTATATTTTAATAAGATAATGTTTGTGTGTTTTGTGTAGAGATGTATTTTAGTTACAAGATTAATGTGAGATATTTTAGTTTAGAGATTAATATAAGATATATTTTAGTTAGGAGATTAATATTTTAGTTTGAGATTAATGTGAGATAAAAATAATTATAAAAAACAATATCTATTATATATGGTAAAAAATTTAGGAAAAATTGACTTTGCTAAATAGTACCATTAAGAATTGTCATTTTAATTAATACTTAACAGTTTTATTAACGTTTAGTTAACAGAGTTGTATGATATGGACGAAGTCAAAAATATAGTGGTGTCACTTGGAATTCCAAAATAGTGAATGGTACCATTTAGAAAAGTCAATTTTACAATTGTACTATTAGGAATTTCCCTTTATATTTTATTAAAATTGAATGGTTATGATCATTTTTATGGTTCACCTAAAATTGGAAAGTTATGATGTTTTTTACGTTCACCTCAGTATTTCAAAAAAAAATCTTTACTTTGGTTATAATAATATAGTACAGATTTATGGTGTCGCTTTACTTTTAATATTTTTCTAACGTTTTGTTAACAAAAGAGTACCGAAAATAAAAAATAAAAAATTAAATAATATCAAAAGTAGAAGTTAAAAAAGTAATGGTATCAACGACAAAAGTCAATAGTATCATAAAGAATATTTTATAAAACTTTGCCAGGAAACTAATAATATATGATATTTTTAAATTGTAAACCATATTTTAAATATTATTTTTAATTAATATTGATTTATAATATAAATAAAGGACATAATAAAATTATTATAATAAAATGATATATATTTTAAAAAATTTATATATAAATTCTTTCAAAGAAAAATTCGTAAGAAAACACATGCTCAAAAATATTGATATAATTTCTAAATTATGATAATTAATTTTTATTAGTTATTAGTTCACTTAATCTTTCAGATTTGATTTATATGCAATAAATTTTCTTTAAAACTATAGTTGCGTAAAAGATAAAATTATCATTTCTTATAACTATAATTGACTCAACTTAGACTTAACTATGGTATATAGTTGGTAATTTTGGAGGGTGGGTTACTACAGTAATATATATATATATATATATATATATATATATATATATATATATATATATATATATATANAGTCCTGCCAAGGATCGCGTTGTAAGTGGTGCATATATATTACTTATTAATTATAAAAATATAGGTATTTTTACAAATAATTTTGAAAAAAAAGGAGAATTAGAGATATTAGAAATCAGTAAGATGATAAAAATAGAATATAAGATAATGGGTAGGTGTCATGGATTAAAAATGAGGTGTATTAATGCGCAATCAATACTAAGGTTTGGGGGAGCTTCATGCTTTAATGGCTGCACTAACGTTTCGTGACTTCCTCAGGTCCTCGTTAACTGCCTACGTATCTCTGTTGTGTTTAGAGAATCAAGCCAAAACGTAGTTCTAATTTTGAGGGGTTAGGCCCTTCATATAGGCGCATGGAGGCCTTGGAATCAGATTAGAAGTAGGAGACTTGGTGGCCAAGTCTCCTAGTGTCAAGGTTGTCTAAACCTCTTAGGAGTAAGAGTCCTTGTGGGACTCCTCCCATGTTTGGGTTTCTAGATCCTTCTAGAATTAGGGTCTTCAACAGGTTTTTCNGTTTGGGTTTCTAGATCCTTCTAGGATTAGGGCCTTCAACAGGTTTTTTGGGCCTTCATTAAGCCCTTATTAATTAATTACGAAATTAATTAATAACAGAGGCTTACTGGGCCTATGGCTTCAACAGAGCTGATGAGCTGGATTTACAAATCCAATTGATTCTTGGATTACAAATCCAGTTGATCCTAGGACTTATTTTCCTAGTTCGTTTCAAGGGCCCAAGCCTTTTGACCACACCAGGTCTAATTAACAAATGCTATATTTATTACCTTCTCAGGGTTATTTTTACCCACATCATTTGCCCCCCAACTTTTGGGAAAACCTCATGAATTTTCGTAAAAGTTTCACAAAGGGTTTTAAATGCCGCACCGGGCTTTTGACTTATTTCAGCCAACCTTGTTTCGGTTTTTTTTTACTGGCACACACACTTTTTTAGGCCTCTGTTTACTGACTCTAGCTTGTTTATTTTTCAGGCCAACGCCTATTTTCAAGCTTCCTTGCATCAAACTAAGTCGTGGAGGGCTCAGGCAGGGAAGCATAGAAAAGAACTTACTGTGGCGCATGCTAAGATAAAACACTTGGAGGAGAAGTTGGCGGAGAAGGAGGATATGCTAAAGCGGGCTCAAGCTGAGATAGTAGAGCTCCGGGCCTATCAAAACGCAACCATTGACAAATATTTGGGCTCGGAGGAGTATCAAGACTTGATTCAGCAGCATGACGATCTCCTTTTTTCGGCCAACTACACAATTGGTTCGAATGAGGCATTGAAGGCAGTGTTGGCGAAGCATCCGGGGTTGTTCGACCCTAAAGTGGACTTCCAGAGTCCCCAGTCTACTGAAGCTCTAAAGCAGTTGATTGCAGCTCAGGAGGAAGAAGCCGAGGGGGACAACAGTCCTGATGTTAGGCAACAAAGGGCTAACGAGCCTAGCCCTACTCCATCCCCCCAGCAGTACGTTCCCAAGACAACTCCTCCAGCCCCAACAGAAGAGAGTTCCTCTGGAGAAGAGGAATCTGATGAAGGTGAAGAGGGTTCGTCTTCCTCAAGCGGCGAGGATTCTTCGGGAGAAGAAGAGGAGGAGGAGGAAGAAGCGTAGATAGGATTTCTTGTTTCCTGTATTTATGTTGCCCCTAGGGGCTTTGTAAAAACATTCAGCCTTTGGGCTTTTGTTTATGTATTCGTGTCTTCTACTTTCCTACCTTTTTACTTTGTGCCTTAGTTTTGCTTTGTTTTTCGTGTTTAACTTGAACATAAACAACAAATACTCTCGAGGCTTGTAAAAAGACTATTTGAAAATGACAAACGTTATATAAGGAAAACAGAAAGCATTTCTCGAAACTTATAATTTAGTATAAAAAGAAACAAATTATGCCTTCGAGGCTTAAACAAATCGATACTCAAATGTTCTCGAAAATAAAAACTTAAACATAATAAATTCTCAAGTTGGCAGCATTCCAGCTTCTTGGGATTTCGATCCCTTCAAGTGTTTGGAGCTTATATGCGTCTTGTCATGTGACTTCTTTCACTTGATACGGTCCTTCCCAGTTTGGGGCTAACTTACCCTTGGGACCAGCTCCAGACACCTCGATTTTTCATAGGACTAAGTCCCCTATGTGAAAGAACATTTCTTTTACTCTAAGGTTTTAATAGAATGAAGCTTTCTTTTGATTTGCCACTATTTGGGCATTGGCCTTGTCGCATATCTCATCTATCAGATCTAAAGCCAGCTTCATGCCTTCTTCATTGGCGTCAATCTGGAATTCTTGCACTCTCGGTGATGCTTGGGTTATTTCAACGGGCACTACTGCCTCGACCCCATAGACTAGTTGGAATGGAGTAGCACCTGTTGAAGTCCNCTAGTTGAAATGGAGTAGCACCTGTTGAAGTCCTACAAGTAGTTCTGTATGCCCACAAGATTGGAAGCAACTCATCAACCCAAGTCCCTTGGGAGCGTTCAATCCTCTTTTTGAGTCCATCCAAGATAATTCTGTTGGCCACTTCGGCTTGTCCATTTGATTGTGGATGAGCGACTGAGGTGAAGCGTAGTTCAATGTCATAGTTTCCACAGTATTCTATGAAGTCCTTGTTGTTAAATTGAGTCCCATTATCCGTCACCAGGATTCGGGGTAATACATACCTGCGTATAACACTCTCCCAAAAGAACTGCGTTACATTCTTAGTGTCAATCTTGGCCAGGGGCTTGGCTTCTATCCATTTGGTGAATTAATTAATGGTGACTATAAGAAACTTTCTTTGCGCACTGGCCATAGGAAACGGGCCTAAAATATCCATTCCCCACATGGCAAAGGGGAGTGGAGAGTTAATGGATGTCAGCATCTCAGGAGGCTGCCTAACGACGGGTGCAAACTTCTGGCAGCGGTCACACTTCTTAACGTAAGCTTTAGCATCTCTAAGCATTTCAGGCCAATAGAATCCTAGTCTCATGACTTTATGGGCAAGAGCCCTGCTTCCAAGGTGTTGCCCGCATACACCTTCATGAACTTCCCTTAGGGTTGCTTCAGCCTCATGGGGTCTTAAACATTTTAAATAGGGTATTACGTATGACTTCTTGTAGAGAATTCCCTCTATAAGGGCATACTTTAAGGCCCTTACTGACAGTTTGCGTGCTTCTATGGGATCAGATGGTGTCTTTCCCATCTCCAAATAAAGCTTTATGGGATCCATCCAACAGGCCCCTAGCTCGATCGGGGCTACCAATTTAGCTTTAATACTTGGGGTCTTCAAGACTTGGAAATAAACATTGTCGGAACAACTATCATTCTCTGATGATGCAAACTTAGATAAGGCATCAGCCTTCACATTCTCCTCTCTCGGAATATACTCGAGGTGACATTCCTCGAATTGCGTGACTTGAGCCTTAACAGTCCTCAAATATTTGGTCATAGTTTCTTCTCGGGCCTCAAACTCCCCATTTACTTGAGAGATCACCAACCTTGAATCACCACATACTCTCAACTTGTTCGCCCTCAGGGTTCTGGCCAGACCAAGTCCAGCTATCAAAGCTTCATACTCTGCTTCATTGTTTGTAGTGGGGAAATCCAATTTGATTGCATACTCAACAATGAATCCATCAGGGCTTTGCAAAACCAAGCCAGCACCGCTAGTGCTCGTTTTTGAAGCTCCGTCAAAAAAGAGCAGCCAGTATTCTTTGAGTTCCTCCTCTTTTTTCTTATTCTTTTCAGTTTCTTTGTCTTCCTCCTGCCCCCCGACTTCTTGGTTGGGGATGGTACATTCAACCACGAAGTCAGCTAGAGCTTGAGCCTTGATGGCCGTTCTTGGCTTGTATCTGATTTCGAACTCTCCAAGCTCAACAGCCCATTTAATTAGCCTCCCACTGGCCTTGGGGCTGTGTAATATGTTTCTCAAAGGCTGGTCTGTCAAGACTTCAATAACATGCGCTTGGAAGTAAGGGCGTAGCTTCCTTGAAGCCATTACTAATGCCAGGGCAAACTTCTCGACCTTCGAGTAGCTCAGCTCTGCTCCATGCAGAATCTTGCTAACATAATAAATGGGTTTCTGAACCTTTGCTTCTTATTTCACAAGAACAGCGCTTAGGGCCGAGCTAGAGATGGCAAGGTATAGGTACAGTACTTCTCCAGGCTTTGGTTTGGCAATCAAAGGTGGCTCAGTCATATATTTTTTTAACCCTTCAAAGGCTGCCTGGCTTTCATCGTTCTAGTCAAAAATTTTAACCTTCTTGAGGGCCTTGAAGAATGGCAGACACTTTTCTCCTGACTTGGATATGAAGCGCCCCAGGGCTGCTACCCTTCCTGTAAGTTTTTGGACATCTCTTACTGTCTTGGGCGGCTCCATGTTCAAGATTGCTTGAATCTTATCGGGATTGGCCTCAATGCCTCTTTTAGAGACCATCAGGCCTAGAAATTTTCCAGAACCTACACCAAAGGCGCACTTGGTCGGGTTTAACATCATCTTGTGGGTTCTCAGAACTTCAAATGCCTCACTCAGGTGCTTAAGATGATCTGCCTTGTCCAAGCTCTTGACTAACATGTCATCAACATAGACCTCCATGGTCTTACCGATGAGGTGCTTGAAGATTTTATTTACAAGCCTTTGATACGTGGCTCCTGCATTCTTAAGTCCAAAAGCCATAACCAGATAACAGAAAACACCAAAGTCGGTAATGAATGATACCTTAGGGATGTCATCGGGGTGCATTTTAATTTGGTTGTAGCCACTGAATCCATCCATGAAGCTAAGCATCTCATGCCCAGCTGTGGCATCTATCATCGTGTCTATCCTAGGCAAAGGGAAACAGTCCTTAGGACATGCATCATTTAAGTCAGTGAAGTCTACGCACATTCTCCACTTTCCATTGCTTTTTTTGACCATTACTGGGTTAGCCAACCATTCAGGGAATTGAATTTCTTCAATGAATCCAGCTTCTAGCAATTTCTCTACTTCCTGCTTAATGGCCTCCTGTCTTTCAGGGGCAAAACTTCTTTTCTTCTGTTTGACCGCTGTCCTTCCAGGATTTACATTCAACTGATGTGTTATAAGCTCGGGGTCTATTCCTGGCATGTCAGCTGTTGTCCAAGCGAAAACATCCCTGTTATCTTGCAGGAACTGTACCAGCTGTTCTTTCAGGTCTTTGGGGAGCANCAGGGTTCTGGCCAGACCAAGTCCAGCTATCAAAGCTTCATACTCTGCTTCATTGTTTGTAGTGGGGAAATCCAATTTGATTGCATACTCAACAATGAATCCATCAGGGCTTTGCAAAACCAAGCTAGCACCGCTAGTGCTCATTTTTCAAGCTCCGTCAAAAAAGAGCAGTCAGTATTCTTTGAGTTCCTCCTCTCTTTTCTTATTATTTTCAGTTTCTTTGTCTTCCTCCTGCCCCCCGACTTCTTGGTTGGGAATGGTACACTCAACCACGAAGTTAGCTAGAGCTTGAGCCTTGATGGCCATTCTTGGCTTGTANTAGCCTTGATAACTAGGAAATTTAGCATTTGAGTAGACTGTCGAGGTTCTTCGCCCATAGTCATGGGTAGTTGTATGATTCCTTCTATCCGAGATTCGACTCCATTGAAGCCATAGATTGGCATGTTGGAGGGGGTCAGCTGTGAATCATTATATCCCATCTTCACAAAGGCTTCATAAAATAGGATATCTATAGACGATCCACCGTCTACCAAGACTCTCTTCACTAGAGAGTTTCCTATGACAGGGGTGATTACCAAGGGATCATCGTGGGGGAACTTTACACCTTCTAAGTCAGAATCATCAAAAGACAAAGGGACCACTGTCCTTGCTCTCTTGGGAGGTTCTCCGACGATGCTCATCACCTCTCGGGCATATGCCTTTCTGGAGTTTCGAGAGTTACCTGCCGCATTTGGCCCTCCTGAGATTACGTTGATCACAGTCCCTCTGGGTTGATGGTTTCTATCTTTGGGGTCAGTCTCCCTTCGTTTGTTNTGCATTCTTAAGTCCAAAAGCCATAACCAGATAACAGAAAACACCAAAGTCGGTAATGAACGATTCANGGGATCATCGTGGGGGAACTTTACACCTTCTAAGTCAGAATCATCAAAAGACAAAGGGACCACTGTCCTTGCTCTCTTGGGAGGTTCTCCGACGATGCTCATCACCTCTCGGGCATATGCCTTTCTGGAGTTTCGAGAGTTACCTGCCGCATTTGGCCCTCCTGAGATTACGTTGATCACAGTCCCTCTGGGTTGATGGTTTCTATCTTTGGGGTCAGTCTCCCTTCGTTTGTTGTTGTGACTCTTGTCCTGTTTAGCACATTCCTTGGTGTATTTTTCTAACTTCCCCCTTCTAATTAGGAACTCAATCTCATCTTTTAACTGACAACAATCGTCAGTGTCGTGTCCCACCTCCCTGTGGAACCGGCAGTACGCTTTCTTGTTCCTCTTCTCAGGATCAGTCCTTAGTGGCTTCGGCCATCGAAGGTCCTTACCCTTCTCAATGTCCATTAATATTTGGCTACGGGCAGTATTCAGCCTTGCATATTCCGTGAACCTGGATCCTCCCTTCTTTTTGGAGTCATTATCATCATGTTTAGCATACTTAGCATCGGCAGAATACTCAGCATCACTAGGTCGCTTCTTAGAGTAGGTGTTCGGGGCTTGAAACCCTTGGGCTTTCCTCATACTTTCCTCAGCCTTGATATACTTTCCAGCCCTCTCTCGGAGCTCGTTCATACTCTCAGGGGCCCTCTTAGCTAATGATCTTCTGAAATTTTCATCAAAAGTCCCTTGCTGTAGAGCTATCATAGCTACCTTCCANAGCTACATAACAACTTCGAGCCATTTTTTGATCTCCTTTCTCTTCTCCTACTCCATTCCTAGTTTGGAATTTTAGTTTCAGATGGTATGTAGAGGCTATCGCTTTGAAGGCATGCAGCCCAGTCCTGCCAAGGATCGCGTTGTAAGTGGTGCTAGCCTTGATAACTAGGAAATTTAGCATTTGAGTAGACTGTCGAGGTTCNGTCTAAATCAGGGACCTTCAAGGCTTCTTTTGTGAACCTGTTCATATAATCTCTCAAGGACTCATTCTTTCCCTGGTGCATGTTCATTAGCGAAGATGAGCTCTTCTCATGTGTCTTACTGCTGATGAATTGTCCGATGAAGGACCTGCTCAGATCTTTGAACGACCAAATAGAGTTTGGAGGTAGAGGACTGAACCACCGCTGAGCCATACCACTCAGGGTTTGGGGAAACGCCCTACACTTAATAGCGTCGTTCACAGGCTGCAGCAACAGTGCATTAGAGAACGTGAGAACATGATTCGAGGGATCCCCGGTTCCATCGTAGGCCCTAATTGTAGGCATCTTAAACTTCCTTGATATCTTTTCATTCATGATACTTTCAGTGAAAGGGGGAGTAGGATCATCAGGATCTCCAAGGGGTAACAGGTCTTGGGGGTCATCCCTAACATGACTTGCCCTTGTTTGCCTCCTAGTTGGGGGTTCGTCCAAATCTATCACAAGCGCGTTTTTTATTGACCCTCCAGTACCTTCAATTCTGGGACGTCGTTGCCTGGCTAACGCCCTTTCCAAGTCATTCCTTAGTCGCTGTGCTTCAGCCTCATGAGTTCGTATCCTCTCTTGTAGGTTTGTGGAGTCAGTGTTTTGAGGCCCTCGGGGCTGGGTACTCCTTCCACCAAGAGGCTCCTTGCCAGGTCGCCTCCTTCGAGGATTTATATCCTCGTTAGAAGACTCATCATCGTCCGTAGAGTAAGGCCTAGAAAAATCACGATCTCTTGGTTGTGGGGAATAGTGGGGCAACAGCCCTTGCTCGTATGGAGGCACGTAGTCTCTCGGGAGCCCATAACGAGGGTCGGGTGTAATGGTAGACGAGACATGCAAAGTAGGGGGAGCAATAAAAGTTGCACGAAGGGGAGGAATTACCTGGAGTGGGGGAATCGAAGCATGGATGGACACGTCAGGGTTGGAAGGATGGACAACGACGCTTAAAGGTCCAGCTCGTCAAGTACTTGTTTCAGGGTCCTCAACAGAGGTGGTAGGAACAGTAGTTCCTTGCCCATGGGTCACGGCGGGAGAGTCGTTGGTGTCGACAGCGGTGTCAGGGGTCTCTCCTTCGAGGGTGCTCGTAGTCCTACGTGTTCTTGTCATGGTTGTTATTCGTTTCCCACAGACGGCGCCAAATGTTACGGATTAAAAATGAGGTGTATTTAATGCGCAAGCTTTAATGGGTGCACTAACGTTTCATGACTTCCTCAGGTCCTCGTTAACTACCTACGTATCTCTATTGTATTTAGATAATCAAGCCAAAACGTAGTTCTAATTTTGAGGGGTTAGGCCCTTTATATAGGCGCATGGAGGCCTTGGAATCATATTAGAAGTAGGAGACTTGGTGGCCAAGTCTCCTAGTGTCAAGGTTGTCTAAACCTCTTAGGAGTGAGAGTCCTTGTGGGACTCCTCCATGTTTGGGTTTCTAGATCCTTCTAGGATTAGGGCCTTCAACAGGTTTTTTGGGCCTTCATTAAGCCCTTATTAATTAATTACGAAATTAATTAATAACAGAGGCTTACTGGGCCTATGGCTTCAACAGAGCTGATGAGCTGGATTTACAAATCCAATTGATTCTTGGATTACAAATCCAGTTGATCCTAGGACTTATTTTCCTAGTTCGTTTCAAGGGCCCAAGCCTTTTGACCACACCAGGTCTAATTAACAAATGCTATATTTATTACCTTCTCAGGGTTATTTTTACCCACAGAAGTAGGAAATGGGGAAAAAAAGAATCAGTGGTGGTAGTGTAAGAAATGGGGAAGAGAGAGAATTAGTGGAGGTGATATAAGAAATGGCTAAGAGAGGGAATTAGTGGAGGGGAAATATATATGCTAAAATTGAAAAATAATTGTTTAAAAGATGAAATTACCCTTTCTTATAACTATAATTAACTCAACCTAAGTTTGACTATGGGATATAGTTGGTAATTTTGGAGGGTGGATTACTTCATGAATTAAATATATATAGATATAGATATATTATAATTTGTTCCTCTTACTTAAAGTGTTGTTAATTTGAAATAAGATCAGTTTGAAAAATATTATAATATTGCATTCAATCCCCTTCTGCAACTCATTTATGATCTAACAAAATATAAAATACATAGATATAATTCATATTAATAAAAAATATTATCTTTAAGTGTCGATGTACTTTTAATATTTCTCTAACGTTTTGTTAACGAAAGAGTACCGAAAATAAAAATCTGAAACTAAGGAATATCAAAAGTAGAAGGTAAAAAGGTAATGGTACCAACAACAAAAGTCAATAATATAATAGTATCATAAGCAATGNATAGATATAATTCATATTAATAAAAAAATTATCTTTAAGTGTCGATGTACTTTTAATATTTCTCTAACGTTTTGTTAACGAAAGAGTACCGAAAATAAAAATGTGAAACTAAGGAATATCAAAAGTAGAAGTTAAAAAGGTAATGGTACCAACGACAAAAGTCAATAATATAATAGTATCATAAAGAATATTTTATAAAACTTTGCTATCAAACTAATAATATATGATATTTTAAAATTGTATACCATATTTTAAATATTAATTTTAATTAATATTGATTTATAATATAAATAAAGGACATAATAAAATTATTATAATAAAAAGATATATATTTTAAAAAATTTAAGTATGAATTATTTTAAAGTAAATTCGTAAGAAAACATTTACTCAAAACTATTGATATAATTTCTAAATTATGATAATTAATTTTTATTATTTATTAGTTCACTAAATCTTTCATATTTGATTTATATCCAATAAATTTCCTTTAAAATTATAGTTGCGTAAAAGATAAAATTACCGTTTCTTATAACTATAATTAACTTAACTTAGACTTAACTAAGGTATATAGACTATAGTTGGTAATTTTGGAGGGTGGGTTACTATAGTAATTATATATATAATATTTATTAATTATGAAAATATAAGTAGTTTTACAAATAATTTTGAAAAAAAATAGGAGAATTAGAGATATTAGGAATTAGTAAGATGATAAAAAAAAGAATATAAGATAGTGGGTAGGAAATAGGGAAAAGAGAGAATTAGCGGTGGTAGCGTAAGAAAATGGGGAAGAGAGAGAATTAGTGGAGTTGATATAAGAAATGGCTGAGAAAGAGAATTAGTGGAGGGGTAATATACATGCCAATCCCGGAAAATAATTGTATAAAATACGAAATTACACTTTCTTATAACTATAATTATCTCAACCTAAGTTTAAGGGATATAGTTGATAATTTTGGAAAGTGAATTATTTCAGGAATGAGATATATATAGATAGATTATGATCTGTTCTTCTTACTTAAAGCGTTGTTAGATATATACAGATAAATTATAATCCGTTTCTCTTACTTAAAGTGCTGTTAATTTGAATAAGATCAGTTTGAAAAAAATTATAGTATCAACCCCCTTCTGCAACTCAATTATGACCTAACAAAATATAAAATACATAGGTATAATTGATATTAATAAAAAAATTATCTTTAAGTGTAATTTTAGAAGCTCTACCTGCATGAAGGTTTTAATACCTGCTTGAACTAAAGCAGAATAAAGATATGAAATAAAGTAACTACGGGTGTCCTTGCAATAAATGCTCAAGAACACATCCCAACTCGGCAGAGATGAAGAAGAGGACAAAGGGGCAGCTAATTGAACTTAAGCAGACTATCTTTCAAAAAGTAATTTTTAGAGGATAAAAGCTTAAGATATGGTTATAATAAAACCACAAATTTTAGTTAAAAATTTTACTGTCCCCGACCATCCTCTAAAAATTAGCAATAATTAATTAAAATCCCTACTGTTTTGTTTTGTGATCCCGGTTCCATTCATGTCTCTTGGTCGTTTGGTGCGTGTGAGTTTTCTACATAATTTTCTCTCAAACTTTTCCACTTTGATTTTTCTCTACATTTCCCGTATCTTATATGATTGCCAAAGGCCAATTACACAGAATCTCAAGGCTAAAATTATACTCCCTCCGTCCCAATTCATGTGTTTTATTTGATTTTTAGAGGTCAATTTCACTATGTTTTAATCAAAAATTATATATATAATATGATTATAAAAAATTTAAAAAGTAATATCATTAGAAAATATATTATATCTACTTTAAAATGTAACTTTTAATTTTTTTAAAATGTAAAGGAATAATCTTTAATCTTGGGTCAAATTGACCATCAAAAGTCAAACAAGTCACTTGAATTGAGACGGAGGAAGTAGTTTTTTTTCCAGATTTATGATAATTCATACAAAAATTTATCCTGATTTGAACAGTGATTCATAATTTCCATCCGCATAAAATTGCTAGTAAATCCAAACTTATCGAAAAATTTAAATATATCGAAAAGCAGATGTTCCAACAAGAGGGAACCAAATGGCAGAAAAAACAATCCGGGCTGTATAAAAACCTCAATAAAATGGAAATACAGATCTATACATCTACAATCTTGTAGCTGAAAGAAGCGGCTAAATCACATATCTTATGCAAATAAAAACAATTAATAATCAGGGATGAATGAATAAAAGATGAAGATAAAATAGAAAGGGGAGCCTGTATTTACACACCTATATGATAATTTAGGGTTACGAATATATGATGCCCTGACCCGAGCACTGGCTCAGCTCATTAGTAGAAATGGGCTTTTGTTCTAGATATAATTTCAAGAATATTTAAAAACCCAATAATACTTTCTAGATCAAACCCATAAATTAGTCGCCTTTCATGTTGTACGAATTTTCCAGTATTTTTTAAATATTCAGATAAACTTATAATGCATTTTAAATTAAACCTTTAATATAGATATAAGAAAAGAAAAAATAGGTTCTTTTCTTGTTCCTATAACAAAGCAAAGGGATGTGCTAGAAGAGATAGACAAATGTCAAATTTCAGGGAAATATTTTGGGCCTTTAAGTTTGGGAGGCCTAGGCGCAAGTCTTACTGGGCCACCTCTGTGCCGAATATCCTATATCTACCTAGACTGGTTTTTTTTTTTTTTAAATACCTGCAGACACTGAAAGCTGTTTACATGTATTGATCGTTTTACTAGAATCATGAAATGCATGGAAGCAGGGGAAAACAAAACTGTATACTATACGGCTGGCTATATACTATTTGTTTCGAACTGAACTAAGGTTCGTTGATTAACCATGGTTACCCCAATCTTTAGCTGAATTCAGAAGACAACACAACGACACATTGATAATGATTCTCTATGTATGTATGTGCAACGAAATCAACATAGGGACAGACAGACTGAGAGTACTGTCCACGTATCTTTGAAGACGATGCAATGACACATCGATTATGATTCTCTATGTATGTATGTGCAAAGAAATCAACAAATGGACATACAGACTCAGGGTACTGTCTTCGTCTCTTTTGTGTTTACATGACAATTCAGCAAATCTCTATAGTAATGGTAAGGGGTGAACCAAATGGGGTTCAGTCTAAGTTTTGCTACTAATGTAAACATGCAAATCTACTGCAAGAAAATTTAGCTCCAGATTTCTGCGGCAGCAGAGATGCAATAGATAGATGAT
>QRFB01027166.1:0-13747 GCA_008931105.1 Oenanthe javanica | reverse complement strand
TTCTGGAATCTTCGTGTAGTAATCACTTAAAATCTTCTGAATCTTCTGAATTCTTTTGAAATTACTACTTGATTATTTTCCACTGACGCTTGAACATATTAATGAACTTCTTCAGTGTTGAGTAGTAGGATCAACTGAGTACTTCTGATTCTGTTGATTCTCTATGACTAGTTGACTGTCTTCGTCTTGATTCCTGTTTGATATTTATTATTTAACACTATTTCTAGATTGAGTTGAGTTGTCATCTAATTATTACAAATAGGCCTTAGTAATATGCCTTTCACTATAGATTCCATAAAGGAGATTTTCAAGACCAATTCAAGAGGCGGTTGCAAGACAGGGATGGTTCATATTTGAAAGACAAGATTAGGGGTTTGCTACACAGTTTGAAGAAGCCTGTACAAGAAAATGAAGACAAACACTATGTTGGGTTGAAGTAGGAATCTCAAGCATTAGTGATGATACAACAAGGGAAAGTATTTGTTGATGAAGTTATATGCAAGGTTGATTCTATCAGTGACAGTGATGAACCAAATGAATATCTGGAATCAATGACCAACACTGGGTATGAATGACTAAGCACTTCACATGTAGACATTCTAACTAGTATACGTTTATCTAATTCAGAACTGTATGNTGAATATCTGGAATCAATGACCAACACTGGGTATGAATGACTAAGCACTTCACATGTAGACATTATAACTAGTATACGTTTATCTAATTCAGAACTGTATGGTGATTAGGTATTGAAATGTATTATATTCATGTCAGCATGTTAGCATCTTAGGACTTAAATGCTTAATTGATTGCTAAGAATAAGATTGCATGCTAGGATTCATGAGTTTAATTAGTACAGTTCATACTTGATCTACTATGTAGTAAAATGAATATCTTGAATTAGATAGGGTGTTATAGACGGTTAGGTGTATCCTTGAACTTTTTATGGAACTTGATTTAAATCTTCTGTGATTTAATACCTCTGCTAATGTTGTGAAAATTACTAATAGACAAACAAGTCATATATCATATATTTTATATTTGTTCTTATTGTGATAAATGACTTGTTAAGTGTATGTGGAATTTGATATTGCTCATAATATTTTATTCAAATATTCTGCATATTCTTGAAATTGTTTATGTGCATATTTTCACATGATTTGATCCTACTCAAATAGTTGCACTTAAATGTCATATCATATCATGTATTGCTTGTTAGGATTAGAATAATAAAAGATGGTAGAATTATCTAAGTAGTCAGTAACATTTGTTGATTCGAGGATTAATCTAAAATTGACTTAGGTAATTAAAGATAGTTAAAAATGTTAGAAAATAACATAAATGGATTAGGAAGAATTAGTAATTAACTTATCCTTTCTTCTATCCATGTGTTTCTAGAAAATGATTGAATATCTGTAAATCTGCTTTACATCTGTTACACTTGTGTAGACTGATTAAAGTAGATAGTAATGAATTTTCTAATATGCATATTGAAACTATTGTTACCACTGTTGAAGGTAATATCTCTAACCCATCTGGACTCAATTGAAGTTGAGTACCAAGAAGCTTAATCATTTGTGATTGCAGATTATGTAACAAAAGTCAAAAGTTATATGATTTTGTGACATTTATTACATGAGGCATATGATTAAGATTGGAGCTCTGACATCACAGCTGGTTGAGAAAGCCTACCCAACGATAACCTTTGGAGATGACAATAAAGGATGTACAAGGGTCTTGGCTATCATAATTTTGTAATTGTCATCAGTGGAAGCATCTTTCTTGTCAACAGACTTAAGCACTATCTACAGGGCATTATGGAATTCTTTGTCAAGGGTTTTCTGGAAAAGCATTGAAAAGGAAAAGTGTTTGATCTCAAACAAGAAGGTTGAAAGCTCACTCTACTATGAGTGATGAAGTTTGTTCGTAACTGACATGTAATTTGTATGCAAAGGTGAAATGAGTTTCTTAGTAAAGCTTCATCAGTAAAGAGTTAGCTATGACATATAAAGCTCTCACACTTGGTCAACAAGACAATGAATTCTCCGATAAAGATGAAATTGGTGAGAGTACTACTTCTAATGAAATTCTATCCAGAAGGACATTTTGAAGTACTTCACATAGGGAAGTCAATGAAAACATCACACGAAGAAAATTATGGCATGGAAGAAATATGCTTAGTGGTGGTTGATGACAACCCTAGTTACAAGTTGGTGATGTTCGTGCATTCAATAGATAATATATCACATATGGTGATTGATCACTTCAGGAAGATCAAGTTGGAAACAAAGTAAGTTGTGAGAACTTTGAAGTCAGATATTGGAACTCAATTTCATGAATGGAGTTCTAAATGAAGTCTGCACTTATAAAAGTACTTTAAAGTTGAAACAATTAATACAACATGCTACTTTAATCAACAAAGATCGTGAAAAGACATCATATGAGTTAATGGCCAACCAGAAGAAAACACTGAAGCTCTTTCGAGTGTTTGGAGGAAATTAATATTTATTGAAGATTTATATGAGTATCTTGGCAAGTTTGATGCTAAGGTTCATGGAACAATTTTCCTCGGCTACTCATTGAAGTCGAAAGCTTTCAAGACATACGTGATTGAAAATCAGAAGGTGATTGAAAGTCTGAATGTGTCGACCTACTACACCAAGCTCTCAAACATTCATATGAAAGACAATTCTGAATCGTTGAAGTTTGACATGTTGTTAGAGTCAAATTCAGATACTGATGTTGAAACTGAGGTTACAGAAGGAATCAATGATAATGATGATGATTCAGATCCTATTAGTAGAAATGGTAGTTAATCTACACAACTCATGGACTTTAACAGAATCCACTAAACAAGGTGAAAGAACTTCAACACATACTAGCAGCAACTCAGGGGGAGCAAATAAAAGAAGGATCTACTACTCGTACTCAACACAATGAAGATCCAAGAAATACATCAAGAACATATCTGCCAAGACAAAAGGTTTGAAGTCAAAGTCAATCCTGGAGTCTAGTTCTTAGTAAACCAGATTTTTGAGTAAAGGCTAGAAGTGCTAATCAAAATGAATATATATTTTTTGGGACATAACATCTGGAATCCCAAAGAATACTAAAGATGCATTGATTGATCCAGATTGGGTGATTGTAATGCAAGATGATCTCAATCAGTTCAAAGGCAGAAACTAATGAAGCTGGAACCCAGATCACAAGACGAAGCTGAAATTGGTACACTAAGGGTTTACAGAAACTGGATGATTATTGGCATTGTTATGAGGGACAAAGGCAACTGGCTGCTACAGGTTACTATCAAGTAGAAGGTATCGATAATGACGGAAACAAAATCTTTGGGACTTTCAAGATCTAACAGCAAGCAACAGAGACGAGACTTGATCCTATTAGGGTTGAACAAGTTGATGTACAACATTTCCTGGACTTTGAAGTTACAGATCATTGGAATTTGTATATCATTCTATTTACAAGATCTTCCATAAATGAAGTTAGGGATTCAAGCAAATCGTGAAGGACATGGTATGACACTCTAATTAGGTTATTACTTGAAAATGATTTTGGTAGAGTTGTTATACATATATCTCTCTCTAGAATACACGACACACACAATGTGATATATGTGCTAGTATACCATGATTATATTATATGTGAGTCTACTAATGTAAAATTGGCAAGAGTTTTTGCTAAGTTAATGCAGAGTAGGTACAACATGAGCATGTTGAAAGAGTTGCAATTATTTTTGGATTATGATTAATTCAAAAGAATGATGACAATTAAATTAAGTCAAGGATCTTCTGAAGATGCGCAATTTGAAAGATTCTAGACCTGCCAAGACTTCTTTCCAATAAACTGTAAAGCATAATGTAACATAGTATGTAATAGTGATAACGATAACTCAACTAAGAAACAAAGACAGATAAATAATACTAATATGTAGCACAGGAATCCAGAAGGACATAATCAAGAAGATAATACATTCATTATTGCTGAGCATTCAAGATGAAAGAATTACTGAACGTCAGGGAGAGAAGTTCATTAATATGTTCAAGCCTCAGTGACAAATAAGAGTTCAGATGACTTCATTCTAAAGACAGAGCAGTGATCCATGTATAATTGTCAAAGGGTTTCAGTGATCAGAAGCAATGCAACAGTCCAGGGTTAATCAGCTGAAACAGAATAGAGATTAAGGGAATTCATTCAGTGTTAGTCGTTTGTGAACCAGACCAGTGCACTAAGCGTCAGCACAACAAGAAGAGAATTATCTTAATTAATCAGAAGAAAATCAGTTGATCAAGCCAAGCCAGAAGAGTGAAATCCAAGTGGTAATTACTTCAAGAAGTCAAGAAATATGCTAAGGCATGTATTACTACAATTGGTGGTTTATTACTCTTGAAGCAATGGAGAGGCGCAACATAAGTCTTACAGGTGCAATACAAAGTTTAAGTATGTGTGTGGCGCCTATACAGTGTGTATAGAGTGCAGGCGCCACATACATCTCAAGGCACAGTTTCTCTAAGGCACGAGTGGCGCCTGTACAGGGAAGACACTGTACAGGCGCAACACACCTCTCAGGCGCAACTCAGCTGCTCCAAAGTTTCTAAGTCCTATACAGTGTGTGAGTGGCGCCTACACAGGGCAACAACAGTGTAGGCGCAACACACATACTAGGGCATCAAAGGCAGTTGATTTTTTTTAAGGCATGAGTCGCGCCTATACAGGGAAACCACTGTATAGGCGCAACTCACATGAACAAGGCGCAACTCAAGACAATAGGCGCAACAAGCTTCAAGTGGCGCCCTTACACCACTACCACTCTATAGGCGCCACTCAGGACTTAAGCATTGTGGGAAAATTTCCAATCAAGTCTACAAATAAATATGGGTTCAAATCAATTGATTTAAGAGGTTATCATCTTCAAGCATTCAACACACACAGTCGGGAAGCTCCATTAAAGCTAGACATTTATTTCACCCAACTGTATTGTGTTGTAATATTGTTTTGAAACCACTGCAGCTAATCATTTGATTAGATTTGTAGCACCACAGGGATTTAATAATAACTTGTTATTTCCCAGCTTTGTGTTTTATTAACTGTCAAGTTCATTTCTTTAAAAACACAAACACTTCCGCAAACAAATTGAAATTTCTACCACATCATATTCAACCCCCCCTTCTATGATGATATTGGACCTAACATAAACCACTAAGCTTGATCAGGGAAAATCAGGTATATGAACTGAAGTGACAAACTATAAAAGTATGATTAGCTCATTACTTATTCCAGTGCATAAACACCATATATTTTATTCTTGATATGCCCATGTGCAAGTTTCCAAGTGGATACTAGAGAATCTTATCTTATAGCTAAGTTATGAATTATTAGATATCTTAGGGGATCACCAATTCTCAGAATAAGGTACCCTAAAGATACCAGGTTTAACCTAATTGGCTATATAGACATAGATAATGCATGTTGTAAGAAAGACAGGGAAGTCATTCCTAGAAGCTGTCACTTTCATGGAAGAGGTTGATTTCTTGTTGAAATAAGAGGAAACATTCAAAACACATAGCTGCAGCAAAGATGAAATATAAAGCAGCTAGTAAATGTGATACTCTGATCTTCTGGACAAGGAAACTTCTTCAACTCCAACAACTCTGCTGGATATTCTCTACACCACGTATGGAACAAGCACTTAGACATTAGGTATCATTTCTTTCGAGATTGTCCTTAGTAGAATAACTTGCAGATATTTGCTAAACAACTCTATAAATTTATTTTGTCAAAGTTGGTTAGTGAACTTGGGATATTATTTATATGTATATTTATTGGAAATACAATATGCAAGGAATTCTTAAATGAGTTCTCAAGTATTAAATCGTCCACATTTAAAGGACTTGTGAATTTATTTTTAAATCCAGTACCTCATACTTTTTGCTATTAGTTTAATTATCATGCTTACAATATTATATTCATATGTGGTAGTTAAATGATTTAGCATAAAGTTAGCAGTATAATTATTTGTATGTTAAATATTTGATGAATATTAGTCAATGATATCTTGCTTAATTGCTCTGATATTTTGCTATGATATTTTTAAATATTTTATTACAAATAATTGTGATACTTTTTATATTAGAGACAGTATTTAGAATTTCTGTTCTAAATAAATAATGCATATTTCAAAACTTACTAATATTGGAAGATGAAGTATTTTCTAAGTCATGTGTATAAAACTCTCAATATTTTATATATTTAGAAAATATTTCTAAAATATGATTTTATTTGCGAGAAGTTGTAATTAAGATCACAAGTATTAAATGTGTATATTTAAAGGACTTGTGAATTTTTTTAACTATTTTCTCGAGCTTACGTATATCAATAATAATTGTTATGAGTGTAATTGTAATATTCTAGAGTGATAATTATTAGATATAGCGTAGGAAGTTAGATGCTAATATTCAATCTTATGAATATTTTACTATTTAGCGAAATTATTTTATCTTATTAAAATTATGGATTGAAGCAATACAATGTTAATTAGTTTCATAATTTTAATTTGATAAAATATTAGAATCATAATTTTTTACACTTTTAAATTATTGATAAATATCAAGTAATGATATTTTGTTAATATTTCCGTGCAATTAGTTGTGATATTTTTAATATTAGTGAAAGTACAAGTTANTAGAATCATAATTTTTTACACTTTTAAATTATTGATAAATATCAAGTAATGATATTTTGTTAATGTTTCCGTGCAATTAGTTGTAATATTTTTAATATTAGTGAAAGTACAAGTTATTTATCTGATATCACTAATAATAAAAATATGTCTAAATGCTTATTGTTCTACTCAATAATTGCCACATGTTATTTGATTTATATATGCATGTCTGTGGTAACTGTTTAGTATTACATAAGTATTACTATTAGTTTTCTTTCTTTAACTGAATTTTAAACTTGAATGTATTAAAAAGAATTTCTTGTCTAATTCTTTTTCAAAATGTTTTATCTTATAATACATTCACGTTCTATCAGTTTTAAAGAAGAAAATATTAAAATTCTTTTTCAAAACTTCTCTTTTAAAAATCTTTTGATTTACAACCCTGCTTTATTTTCCTAAACTTAGGGTGTGAATCAAATTTTTCTTGAGGATAATTTTTCTCCAATCTCAAAATCTTTTATCCTCTCCCAAAAGCTAGTTTTAAAAGTTTTTTCTTACAAAATTTTTTATCTCTTAATTTTTCTTCTTAAAGTGGCAGAAACTTTGTGACTGCTATTTTATTTGGAGAAATTATTTTAACTTTGAGGTACCAATCACTTGTAAAATGATTTATTTTTAAACACTAGTTTCAATGTATGTTTCACATTGATTCATAGTACTTAAACAATGGTTATTGCTTTGAAGGCCTTGTACTGTATTGTTAAGCATACATTCACCTCAATTGTCATGTTTTTATTTTAAGATGGGGACATTATCAGGTGGACGAAAATGATGTAAATCATAATTGCATTATGAGTCAGAAAATCATAGTCCTCTATCTAATAAGGATGTGTTGCGAAACTATTTTCAAAACATACAGTGCTTAGGTTTTAGAGGAAATGGGTCATTTTATCGAGATATAATTTGGTAAGAGATTTGAATTTCTTCTTTGGTATAAATTTCCGCATTTTATTATAGGAAATTTGCCTTATAAGAAATTCATAAGGGATAGAATTTTTCTCTGATACACTTTCTCCCGTTTTATTATGGGATAAGTATCTTAAAGAAAATTTCGTATCATGCTCTTAGATGATAAATCTTTAGATCTGACAAAACTCTTTTACTAAAAGTGCTTTAATGCAATCAATTACCATTCCTTCTTATATTTTTCCTTCTCTTTGAGATGAAAAATATGTTTTGGAATGTTAAGGTGATTATTTCTTTATCTTATTTATTGATTCTATCCTTTTGGCCCCTAGTGGCTTAAGAAGATGGCCAACAGGTTGAAAACCCATCAATCTCTTACCCAGGTCTTAGTACCAAACACTGATTCATCCAGTTCCATATATTAACCCCTGGAGATACAAGGAACATATATAAGTTAGAGGTTGATAAGGGAGAAACTGCACTTGATGTAGCAAATAAGGATGAAGTCGGAAGTGCACCCACAGATCTACCTCCAGAGAAGAAAAGTAGTATATAAACTGAGGTAACTGTAAGCTCATCTGCATCTTCTCAAAAGGATGCAGAGCTGAAAAGGCAATAAAACTGTCTCTGGAATCATTCTCTCAACATGGTGAGTCCATTGAAATTCGTTCATCAGCGAGAGCACCTTATAATGAGTCAAGCACACCACCAGCACTCACGCTGATGGTAAGCCTAAACAGAAAAATACTATGAAAACATTGGAAGGCATGCACAGTGTGAGGTACAGGCATTCAGAGGAGATACAGACTCTAATTAGTCATACATTTTATTGTCCAAGTATCTACCTCAAACAGAAATTAATCTTCTGCATCCCAAGGGAAACGTGGGCTCTAAGTTTCCATTCATTACATTGCCTACTACGCCGCCCTCCTGGAAGGAACATTTCCAGATCCTGAAAAGGAATGTCCACCTCCCGTTTACGGAGAAGGTGTGAGGCAACTCCTTGATAGAACAAGGCATGATTCCCTAACAGATATTAATATCTTGGGATAACCCATCTCAAAGAGGTGATGCTCCACTATACAGTGATTTAGCAAACACTATTGAGTCTGGTGCTGAGACATTACTTATGCATGATAGATCAAGAACATCTCTACGAGGCAATTTTCCACTTGATAGTGATTCAGTTCATTTTGATGAATCAGGTGATGAGAATACAAATGAATTGACGGATTTCACTTACAGGTACAGAAGGCTATATTTGGAATGCAGAGTGAAAGTAAGGGAGAAAACACTTAAGTAAAAGTGAGGGAGAGATACACTTGAGTGAGAGATAGGGAGAGAAAGAGTGAAACACTTCAAAGTGCTCAACACTTAAGCGTAAACACTAACATAATGTAGTAGATGTGAGGAAACCATAGACCAAACACTTACCCTTGCTACTTCTGAAAGAAAAGCTACTATGTTTTCCTAATCAATGACAGACGAGAACCTTCTTTGAAAGAGAAACCATTCAAAAGATGGGCCATTGGAGGATTCCTCAACTAAGGGGGAAAATTTAGTAAAAAAAAGGAGAAAAAGGAGAAGTGAATAAAGTCCTAGCTTCGTATCCTTAGGGGAGGTTAATATCCTTAGGGGGGGGAATTTAGACAAGAAAGAAAAAGAAAATCTTATCTTCTGATCCTCATGGAAAATAACAGAATATGGGAGAATCAAGAAATTGCATCCTATACTTAAAAGGAGTTGTCAATAGAGGATTACTCATCCAAGTGGGACATACAGAAAAGAATTGACACTTCCATTGATTATCTAAAGGGAGAAGAAGAAAAGGAAGAAAAATTACATTATCAGGGGGAGAACATTACCTGATCTATGTTCTATGTTCTATTGAAGACGTTCCCAGGAATTTTAATTCTTATGAAGATCTGTTTATGATAAGTTCTTTAAGTTGAACTGTGAATGATTTTGAAGCAGAGAAAGCTCAAACACAGACATAAATGAAGATGATACTACATGAATATCAGTTCAGTGCTAGAGGAACAAATATCTTTCATTTCAGTTACACAAGAAATCTGGAAATGCAGAATCTGATCCAGAAAAACCAGTAGCATTATTTACAAGTCCCGAACCATTACTTTTTCTAGTTGTTAGTTGAGTTATCCTCTCTATGGGATTTGTTTGCTAAGTTTAACAATCAAATATTGGGAGATTGTTGGTGAGATTACGAAATTGTATGAACAGTAATCGTGATAACTCAACACTAAACATGACAAATAAATAATACTACGCCTACACAGAAATTAAGAAGAAATGAAGACAAGGCAGATACAGTGAATCAAGACATTAGAAGAAGTTTTGAAGTCTACTACAGGTCATTGAGAGAAGTACATTAATATATTCATGCCTCAGTGAAGAATAATGGTTNAATAGTAATCGTGATAACTCAACACTAGAACAGGACAGGTAAATAATACTACACCTACACAGAAATCAGGAAGAAATGAAGACAAGGCAGATACAGTGAATCAAGACATTAGAAGAAGTTTTGAAGTCTACTACAGGTCATTGAGAGAAGTACATTAATATATTCATGCCTCAGTGAAGAATAATGGTTGAAGACTTTCAGGGTTTCAGAAGTGTTGAAGATTCAATATAGAAGTGTCACTAGAAGATTTCAGTATAAAGGCATTGATTGAAGATAGACAGTGTTCGAAGCATAGGAATCTAGAAGGATTCAAGACAAGGTAAAGACAAATGTTAAGGAAGACAACTGCAGTCTTGAAGCTATACTCACTGAAAGAAGTTCAGTTATATGTTCAAGCGTCAGTGAAGAACAAAGAATGAAGTATTCAAGATTGTGGTAGTAATGGAGACGTTGTCTAAGTACCAAAAAAGATTCCAGTGAAAGTACTATGTTTATTGAGAATCAGTGTTCGAATTAATGAAGTTGCTGCAAACTTAACAATGTAAGTTAGGCTATAATACGAAGATCTGGATCAAAGTTAGTCGTCTGTGAACCAGACCAGTTGCACTAGACGTTAGCAGTTTGTGAAAGGAATCTGAGTATTAACTATAGAAGAATTGTTAAGTTGAAGAACGTACTTGGAAAGAACAGTTATTTATTAAAGTACGAAAAGTGATTTGTAGAGGCTACAGCCAAACAGCTAAACAGCTCAAAGGGTGCAGGGTGCAAAGTGTCACAACCTTGGTATGAAAAGTGAAAGTTTCTGAACTACAGTCGAAGAACGGAAATATCTCTGGGTACAGGGTGTAATGTGACAAGACTTTGGTACAAGAAATGGAAGTTTGGGAACTTCAATCAAGGAATGAATAGAGAGTCACAGTACATTGACTAAACCGCACTTTGACTATGAAAATCAAAATCAGGCGCCACAAAAGTATGAAGCGCAACAAAATAATCAGGCGCAACATAAATTCTAAGGCGTAATAAAATATTTCTTGGCTCCACTTAGCCCACAACCAATCAAATTACAACAGCTTACTTTATTTGATTTAAAGTCTACACAGACAAGAAAAAGGAAGCCACTCATTCAAAAAGAGTCGTCTTCTTCAGCACAAAAATGTAGAGAGCAGCCATGGCCGGAGCAAGAGATTTAATTTATACACACCCATACCTTGTGTAGCAACCTCCGGGTATATATATAAAATATATATTCCCCGAATCTTGTCCCGTTTATTTTACTTGCTAATTTTCTTGAACCTAATTAATTTATCCGGACACACAGAAAATTAGTAAGCAGTTCACCTAAACACTACAAATGGTCAAACTCACTCTGAAGTAATAATTTATTTATCCACAAATTCTGAAAAAAATTTAAATTATTGTGAGTATCGTATTCAATCCCCCTTCTACGATACTTCGTGACCTAACAGTGTCTATATAAACACAGGCATATGTTAACATCAAAGTAATCTTTGCAAATCATATTATTCATAACCTAGCAGTTCTTGAGAACAAAGTGTTTCTTGAGAGAGTTTTGTATTCTTTTCAATATTATCAATACAAATCTGTTATTCCTTTTACATACTTGTGTTCTTGATCGATTTACTGGTATTATTACATTCAACCATCATTCTATAATAGCTTATTTATTTAGGCAAACAAGGCACAACATAACTTTGTTTTGGCGTAAGAAAACACTTGAAGAAATATTTTATGTTTTTGGTGGCGCCTATACAAGGCAGTAACAGTATAGGCGCAACAAACAACAACCTCAAGTGCAAGGAAACTTTTGTTGAAGATTCTAAGTACCTTGGTGGCGCTTATACTAGGACATAAGAGTAGAGGCACAACAAAACCTCTTTTTGGCGCAATAAAAGTATCAAGGCACAACAAAGCTATTTTGTGGCGCCTATACACCACTCACACTTTACGGACGCAAGAAAGGACTTAGCATTAAGAAGAACAAATCAATTCTAATTGATTTGAAAATTTTACACAATATAAACAAAATGACATGCTCATTTTGAGTGGTTGAATTGTTAAAATATACAACCATACAGAGAGATACAGAGAGAAACTAGAAGTCGGAGAAGAAGAAGATACAAAGCCATACATATACCTTCTTAACTGGAGTTTTATATTCTAGCCGGTTCATTATGTTGCAAATACACAGGGCTATTGTAAAACACTCTTTGTTAGCTTGATTCCTTTAGTATAAACAAATAGTCAAATATTATATAAGGATTAAGTTATATCTCTTTATAGAAGCAAAGAACTAATTTGTTCTTTGGAAACCAGTTATATTTTTAACTGGGTTTAGCTCCCCTCTGGGTTTATATACGAAAGATATATTCCCCGAAACTTGTCTCTTTTATTTACTTGTTAATTTTCTAGATCTTAAATGATTATTCATAAAAATAGAAAATTAGTAAGTCAGCCTCCTAAACACTATTCACCTCATGAATTCGAACTCACTAACCAAACTCTAAATTATTTATCTGCAAAAGATTCGAAAGAATTTTTTTAATGCAGTGAGTATCATATTCAACCCCCTCTTCTACGATATTTCGGGACTTAATAATTGGTATCAGAGCCTGCTGATTGATATACAAATCAAGATCTGTAACCCAGTGAAGTTCAGAGTGTCGAAACTGGTTGGACTAGACAAGATTAGAGGACTTGATAAATAAATTTATTTTATAAATTTAATTTAAATGAGTTTATTATTTAAACTTGAATAAGTTTATTTCATAAACTTAATTTAAATAAATTTATTTTATAAATTTAATTTAAAATAAATCTATGATTTAAACTTAAGTAAATTTATTTTTATAACTTAAATATATTTGTTTTGTCTATTTTATGTTTACAGCATTTCAACGTCACTCGCACCATTTGCAGTCTACTTCAAGTTTACATCTCAATTTAATTTTTATTTTTGATTTATTTATTTTTGAAAACTAAATTTTTTCTTAAGTATTAATTTACGATATTTTAATTTTTAAGAAAATTCGAATTTCTTGAAAATTAATTTTTTATAATTTTTTATTTTTGATTAAANTGAAAACTAAATTTTTTCTTAAGTATTAATTTACGATATTTTAATTTTTAAGAAAATTCGAATTTCTTGAAAATTAATTTTTTATAAATTTTTATTTTTGATTAAATTATTTTTAAAGAAAATTAAAAATTCTGTAAACTTAAATTTTTCTTAAATATTAATTCGAGGATGCTCAAGGAGGAGTAAATGAATTTTTTTCCGAGTATTGAAGACAACTAAAATTGACTGAAGATTATCCAATGAAGTTAATTCTGGAACAGGTTGAAGAAGAAATGATACTAATTTCCTCAGAGGTTTACTCCATAGGATCCCACTAGTTAGTCAGATGCTAAAAAAGAAGAGACTAATTTGGGTATTTTTTTTTGTTAATTTGAGTTGTATTTTTGGATGAAAAATCTTAGGGGTTAAAGTAGTGAAGGAGAAAAGACTGGACTACCTGGTATCTCAGTTGGATGCCATAAAGATTATTCTACAAGGAGATTACATGAAGTTCGTGTTAACACAACAGATCATCTGGAATACAGGGATTATAGCCAACAGGGATTTAAAGATACAACCACATTGTTTGTAGAAGAACTGTATG
>QRFB01027163.1:0-14604 GCA_008931105.1 Oenanthe javanica | reverse complement strand
TGGCACGGAGATCGAGGAGAGCAATGCGACCTTGTCGGTCACCGGCGGCGAGGAGCAAGTGAGGGGCGGCGGTGGAGGGATCGTGAGAGAGTNAGCAAGTACATAGGAATCGGGTCGGGTCAGGATCCAACAAAGGTCCTGGACTCCGAGCTTGGAATCGGAAGTATCTAGAAACACAACAGGCGATTTGGCACGGAGATCGAGGAGAGCAATGCGACCTTGTCGGTCACCGGCGGCGAGGAGCAAGTGAGGGGCGGCGGTGGAGGGATCGTGAGAGAGTAAGTCACGGCGTAGTTGGTGTGGGGACCACCGTACGGAAGTGACGAACGGGGAGAGAGGTGAATTTGAAGGGGGAGGGAGGGGAATGACGGTGACGAGTTGCATAGAGCGAGTATCGACGACGGCGACGCTGCTGCCGGCGGCGTAAGAGATTAAACCGGCGGGACTTAGATCGGATGAACCGCCGTTGTTGCGAGACGGTGGGCCCGGGAGCATCATGTCCCATGACTCGCTAGGTGATCGCTCAATTGACATGCTTATTTGTATATATAAGCTAGTGTGTGTGTGTGTTGTTGTTTTGATTTATCAATGGGAATTTGGGAAATGGAAATGTAAATGAAGTTGTTGAAGATGACGGAGACAGAGTGGAGCGACGATCTAGTGTCTGTTTTCCGACAATCCCGTGTTTATTGCGACTAATGGATTTAATGTCTCGAGTCAAACTGGATTCAACATTGCATAAGCCCATTTAAATGTTTGTTTTACAAAGCCCATTGACTATAACCAAACGGTCCAAACCCAACTCCAAAATATAGTGTTAAGCACAAGTCCATGTACCAACAAAATTGTTTGACATATATTTAACTAATATTCTCCCCCTGCCGTTTCATTCTTAATATTTTTCATATTATGTGTGTCATTTTTTTAAAAAAATATTAAGAATCGAATGGGACGGAGAGAGTAATATATTTTTTTTTGGGGAGTTTTCTTTCAATTAAATGATAAATGTTTTCACGAGATTAATGTTCCTTAGGATGATTTCAATAATTCATTTAGAGTAAATCTTGGTGTACATCCTTGTACACTACTAATTCACTACCGATGTACCGATATTTTAGGCTAATTAGCTTTTTCATTGTGTATTTATTTTTAACTTCATCCCAGTTTATAAACTTTCAAATAGATAGAACTTTGTTAATAAAGTAAAGTATATAATTATTTGTTTAACATCAAACAAAATAAAAATAACTTTTAATAATCAAATATATGTTTTCACGTACATATTTATAAGAATGAAATAAAAAAATAATTAAAAGACTTTTATATATATAATACAAAAATAGATACTTTTGTGTTTATATATAAAACATAAATTATATTTATGTTATAGATTTGTTTCGTTAAATCAAAGCAATAAATAAGATTTGGATGCTCAAGTAGAATTTGGAACATTTCATATGTTAAATAGGACTAAAAAGACGAAATACCCACAAATATTGTAAATATCAGTAGAAGCTTCATATCATCAGTAGACCCACAAAAAGTGTGGGTCTTGCAGTCAAGCTCCCTTCTGCCTTTGTAGTCGAGGGCCAATCTCCGTCCTTATTTTTGAACCAATTTTTCATATCATCCTCTTGGTCACAGGTTCGAATTTTATGGAGGAAAATGTGTCATTATGTCATTCTGAGCCAGAGCCTATCGCACATGTGCGGTTTACCTGGTTCACGTGGTTTGCAGGCTATTGTGTGAGCACGTGGGTTTACCTAGTGCGTACCCAAAAAAGGGTAGCGGTTGCGGGTTTTCACAGTAAAAAAAATATATGTATGAAACAAATCTATTAAAAAAAAATTTAGAGTTAGTAATGTTACAGTAAAGTAAACATATGGCTAAGAAACTGACGAGAAATTTTTAATTTGATTTAAAAATTGTATAACTGTCCATTCTATAATAGTGGTAGTGAGTTAGTAGTGTATAAGGATTAAATCGGTTTCTAATATAGATGAGAAATGACAATTTTTTAATATAAAATTTATATTTTTATTTGATAATCATACCTCTGTATATTGTATTATTTTTTTTGTAAATTCAGACAATTAACTTAAATCATTCTCAAGAACATCAAACTTTTTTTTAAAAATAAGAAAAAACTCGTTAAATATAAAATTACATCATATCTGTCCCTAATAACTTACACTTTCATAAACTTTTGCCTCTCACAACCAAACTTTAAATCGAACCAATGTCTTATTTACAACTTACAAGCAGACAATTGTGGAAAAAGATAGTGAATTGCAAAGAGTGCGGGTCGTGAAAAACACATGGGGTGCTAGGTGGCTTGGAACCACCGTGCTGGTCCCATTGGCCATTTCTAGATGATAAACTATGATGAATTGATTGTTGGAACAATCAAATCATGATTCTGCGTTTTATGATATTAAAACAAACGAGTTTGAATAGAAATTAACATTAATCGCTATGGCGCAAGCGATTCAAATCCACGATTTTTTACTGTATTCCTGTATTTATCTTGAACGAAGTGTGACCTTCGATCCTACCAAGATTGTCTCCCTTCTAGATTTGAGATCTTCGAACCCTAGATCTTGGTTGTCTCCTTGAACGACTGCTCACAAAAACCCTAGTTTTCCAACCATTTAGCCAGAAGAGAATAAGATGAATATATAGGCTACAGTAGGGATCCTAGATAATTAGGTCGGGCCTTTCAATGACATTTTGGGTCAAGCTCAATTTCATTAAATATTAATTCAATCCACTAAATAATTAATATTTGCATTACATCTCCTAATGGCGTAATTTAATTATTAATTCAGCTCCAATATTATTTGCTTATTAAATTCCCCATGTTTAAGATATCGAATGTCCATTAATTAAATTAATTTCTGACAATTAATTTAATCAACATCTTTTATCATTGATCATCTACTCAACCTTATAATTATGTAAGAACGAATCTGCCTACAGGACTAAAGTATATTTATCTTTATGAGCTTTAAAGAGGACATCATCACCCGAATATTTTCGATCACAGTTTCCTTTTATAGTCAATATATCACTCTGTATGCAATGTCATTGTCCGAAACATAATATTGTGATTAACAATAAATCATATCACATATGAATCAAAACATGTGCATTGCATACAAGTGTTAATCACTGTATTCGGATTAAGAACCTAAACAATAATAATATTATAGAATCTTAGTTCTTCTTTATTATCAGAATAGAAGAACAATTCTAATATTTTAATCCCGTTCAATATACACAAAGCATACAAGNCTAAGCAATAATAATATTATAGAATCTTAGTTCTTCTTTATTGTCAGAATAGAAGAACAATTCTAATATTTTAATCTCGTTCAATATACACAATGCATACAAGTATTATTCAATAATCAAGATATATTATTTTCAAATAATACTTCAGTCATTCTAGTGGTTTGTTTAACTCCACTTAAACTGTAAACATTTATTATATTATATATAAACACTGACAATTTAATCTTCTGATATCTCATTTGATACTACATTATCCACAATATATAATATATAAACAATGTTAAAATATGCATTCAAGATTCTCAATAAAAAAGATAATATCATATATTTTAAACGAATAGTTCAGTATACCCCCGGGATGATAGTCGGAAGATCGAGAAGTTGAGTGGCGTAGGTAGATAAAATAATGTACTCAATCAAATTTTAACGACTTTGTGTGACAATTCAAGAAAATCCATGTATAGTTTAAACACGTAAGAGAAAAATTTGTGTTGGATGGAAAACAAAAAGTTAAGGCAGTACGTGTATTACTTTTGTGTTTCCTCCTAATTAGCTGTCAATTATTTGGACTCTTACTAATTATTTACACAACAGTCCTAATGATTTCAAAATTACGTGCAATTGTATTTTTTATGGGTAGTTGTCTTCCAATAAGTTAGAAAATTATGTACAAAACCAAGTAATTTGACTAATAATTGTAGGATACAAACAAGTCGATGGACATATAACAACTGTATCAAGACATAAGGTATTTGTTTATTAGGACTGTATTTCAAATCCGACAAAGTTGATCAATATTCGATTAAATATAAGTTTGGCCAGATGCGATCACTTCTGCGTCTGTGTTTGGCTTTTCTCTCGTTCTACTTCTACCCTGAAAGTACATGCTCTGTTCTGAGGCGAGTTTCGTTTTGATTTTTTCACATAGTTTAAAATGTTAAAAACTTGTTTATATACTTTTTTTCAACAAAAATATAATACTTATTCAGAAAATAATGTTAATAACTTCTTTTATACCACAAACGACAAACTATAAAAAAAACACTTTGAGAAAAAGAGTATATCATGAACAAGCAGTTAAGATCAAGAACACGATTTTCCGCAAAAATGTTTGGTAAATTTATTGAATCTCTCTCCCATATTCTCTCATCAGGTAATGATTAGAAGATAAATATTTACATTAGCCTCAATAATTACGTTAGTAAACTAGTACTATTGATCTTTTAGATTATTAATACAGTACACACAACAAAAAAGTGATTTAAATCTGAAAAATGTTATGGGATGTTTATGAAGATTTATTAGAAACAGAAATACATTCGGGTTTTATTGGGATTTGGGGTAGAAAACCGAAAAATAATACAGTGGTTGGGGAGTAGTATAATTCAATGGTAAATAAATTAAATCACACAGGCGATGAGTCATACAAACAAATATTGACACCTCTAAATCTAGTAAAACAAAGCCATGATGGCAACGGACAAAAATGTGAATGGCAATGCAGTTGCAACAAATGATGCTGAACTAGGTGACCCCGGTGGAGTTGGCTCCCCTGGTGCCTGTGCTGAGGGAGTGGTGGTGCTGCCTGGTGCCGGTGCCTCGGTGGGTGTTTGTGACGGAGAAGATTTTTTGGGTGAAGGTGCAGAAGCTGGTGGAGTGGCGGCAGCAGCGACGGTGATGGCTACTTTTTGACCCAGGCTACAATGACTTGGGAAGGTACAGAGGTAATAGTGAGCGCCAGAGGAGTTGAGTGTCACGCTGGATGGACCAGTGGTCCACAATGAAATGGGGTTTGTCGTGGTGCAAGCATCGTACGATGCCTTTGTCACTTGTGCTGCCGTGTGTGCTCCGGTTGTGAAGTTAAATACTGCAAACATATATATTACACAAACATATTAATTAATATACCAAGGCATGAATTAATTTATTTCAGTGAATTAATATTGTTAAGAAAATTACGTACCCAGAGTGTCGCCGACGGTGAATTTTTGGGTGTCAGCCCAAGTGGAGAAGGTGTTGGGATTTGTTGGAATAATCCAGTCCAGAGTATGAGTCGTCTTCTGTGCATCTGTGCTTTGCATCTGTATAGCTGCTGCTGCTGCTATTACCATTACTGTCAAATATACTACCACATTCAATCTCTCACTAATTGCCATTTTGTGTTCTTCCACTCAATCGCCCCTGCTCCAACTCTCTCTCTCTCTCTCTCTCTCTCCCTCTCCCTCCCTCTCTCTCTGCTTAAATGTATTTGTGTGTAATAATGGATTATTGGATTGGGAATGTGTGGTTTGTGGGTGGCTTCAAGTGGAGAGAGTTAATGTCCTTTGGTTCTGCCTTTATAGATCATACTGTATATCTCTAGCCCGTACTTGCAAGTTGTGTTTCGGACTCTGACAATCGTCTGATTGACAACACGTGTCAACATAAGTCTACGGCGACGATGTAGAGGTCAACGTCTACCTTTGCATGTGAACTAGGACTATAGGTGGGCCCACTAAAGGTCGGTTTATCGGACTAAACGGATCCCCCGCGTCAAAGTTTGTTTAACTAAATCTAACCGTTGAATACATGGGGATTTGATTTTATTCATACGTGACACACCGACAGTCCGTTATTTAGAAAATAACATATTATAGTATCACCCAAATACATAATAATGATAGATGTCCGATTTTTTTTTAAAAAATGTTTCCGAATATGAATTGTCTATTTATCAAAAAAAAAGAATTGTATATTTTATTTAATTAATGAATTTATATGTATATATGGAAGGGTTTTTTTTAAAAAAATATAACTAATAAATATGTGATATATAAGTATTTGGATTTTTTTTGGATTAAATTAACATTTTTCATTATAAAATGGATAGGGTTGTTAAGTGTATCGAATTAAAGATATATAAAAAATTTGAATTTAAATATCTGCCCAATTTCATTTGGAAAAAATTCGAAAAATAAACAATTAAAAAACAACTTGGTTTTGGTTAAATTTGAAAAACAATTTAAATTTTGCTTGATTCAAAAAAATTTCAATCTAAGTCTGATATGGACAAAAGTCCGACTCAATTCGAATAAAACTCGGTCCGAGCGGGAATAAGTCCGATCGGACCTGAATTTTATTTAAATTTAAAAAAAAGTTGGATGAAATTATGAATACATTTAAATTTTATTTATTTTTTTTCAAAATGTTATATGAATTATCTAATAAAAATTTAAACATTTAACAAAAAATAAAAAAATCCTAAAAATAATGATTATTTGTAGAGTCGAAAAAATATTACTACGTATTATTTAAATATTAAAAGAATCAAATCATTTTTTGCCTGATCCAATCTGGCCTATCCGCAGATTTAGAATGGAGCAATTATTTTAAAAAAAGTTCTGGTCGGTCTGATGTTTGAAAAATCTCAGTCCAATCAATCAAAAAAGTTTTAAAATTTTGTCCAAAATAGGTTTAAAATTGTTCAAATCTGACTGATTCAATTTTTTTGCATCTTAAAAGTGTGAAATAATGTAAATGAGTCTAGGTGTGCCAAATCGAATGAAATTTTAATTTGTTTATGTTCAATTTGTTTTAAAAAATTGAACTTAAATTGTTATCAAATCAAATATTTTATTCAAGTTTGGGTCGATAGTGCTCACGAACGTTTCACGCACACATCNTGCTCACGAACGTTTATTAACAACTCACGCACACATTTCATAAGATACTACGGAGTACTTACAAGTTACAAACAACTCATTAATATCGCTTACGAATTTTGTGTTCATAAACATCATAATTAACTAACTTATTGTTACGAATAAATTTAAAATATTTGTTTTTTTACATTTATGAATAAAAACAAAAAACATAAATATATGAAATATGCCAATCAAAATAGATAAATTTAAATTCTAATATCAAGATAACAAGTTAACAAAAAATTCTCACATCTTCGGTACAAAGTACAAACATGACAATTAATAATTTATAAAAAAAATTAAATATATAATTTTAAAAACAAGTAGTTTATTTAAGAGTTACATCTTATAGCAAAACCTTGTATTCTTGTAAAATCAACGTGTATAATGTGAAACGTCAATTCATAAAACATGACATTTTTTAATAACTCTTAACAACGTTTAAAATTAAAATGTATGAATTTGGTAAAATCAAATAATAAACGAATACAAAAATTAGTGAATTAATTTGTAAATAAATATATACACGATTATTTACTATTTATCGTAAATTTATGAATACGTGTTCACAAACTTATTTCAAATTTGTTCTCGAATATATTTACGACTATTATAAGCGAACTTATTTATGAATTTTTAAGTCGAATTATATCATGTTCAAGTTCGGTTCATATATGAACCGAATTTAAAATTACGTTCATATTCATAAATCAAATTGAACGCGTAAATAAAATTAAAATGTATGAATTTGGTAAAATCAAATAATAAACGAATACAAAAATTAGTGAATTAATTTGTAAATAAATATATACACGATTATTTACTATTTATCGTAAATTTATGAATATGTGTTCACAAACTTATTTCAAATTTGTTCCCGAATATATTTACGACTATTATAAGCGAACTTATTTATGAATTTTTAAGTCGAATTATATCATGTTCAAGTTCGGTTCATATATGAACCGAATTTAAAATTACGTTCATATTCATAAATCAAATTGAACGCGAATAGAACCTTTTTCGAGTCAAACATTATCAACTCATTTAATCCCTAAAATAAGGCCACTGCTTTTATTTTCCTCCCTTTATCCCGTTATTCTTTTGTTTATGATCCATCATCCGTTCAAAACACGGGTTCATTCCTAAATCCCAAGGTGATGGTTAACATTAGGGATGAGCAAAATTAGATATCCGGTTCGGTTTTTAAAAACCGGACCGGATATCCGATTTTTCGGATAGTTACTATTCTATTCCGATTTAGATTTTATCAAATATCCGCTTAAATTAGACCGGAAACCGGATTTATCCGGATCCAATATTAGTTATATAGAATGGAGACTCTTCTGCTTTTACAAACATGTAATTGGGCATATAAAATTCATAACCACATTTTTTTTGAAATAATCCAGAACCACATGTTATATACACCGTTAGCAATTCAACTTGCAGAACTGCAGCAATAACATCTAAGTATCTAACCATCTAGGTGTACAAAAAACATTTGTCTTTGTATTAGCAATATTTCAGAGAGTTCATGGTGCATTTCATTTTTTTTCTTACCAGAAAATGAATTATTCTTGCAAAAAAATGCACTTCATAAAAATATATAAAAACATTTATTGAAACAGCGGAAGTATATGAAATAAAATATTCAAGCACACATACACATAAAAAATTCTTAAAGTAAACTCCAAGATTTAGAACCCTAAAAAAATGAATTTAACTACCAAAAAAATTCTTAATAATCTGCTATCCGGATCCGGATGTGAATTCATAAGAAAAAACCGGATCGGATATTTTAGTATTATAAATTCAGGTGCTGAGACCAAAGCCTTTTTCATGATTCTCGTATGCCTTGTCTGCGGTTTGGATTTCATCTTTCAAGAAATAGTATTGATTTTTTCTTAAAATTTTTGGTGATGTCATATTAATAAACAAATTACATTCATTTGCAGTTTTTTTTCTTATCATTAAAATAGGTAAAATTTCACGCGCACATCATTTCAAAAAAAAAAAAGAGCTTGTATGGGCTCGTGATATTCATCTCTGCAAATCAATTTGTTTAAACAACATATCTATTACATACAAGAGGGTTGTTGGACTTACTTTAGCAGTTTATTAGTAACGAAGAGTACTAATGGAGAGAAATTTTTGAGCAACGAGGGATATAATGGAAAAGGTGCACTGATATTCATAATTCATAGCTGAACATCCAACTATTTATTCATAATGTTACAATAATAGAAGTCTTCAACCCAAGTGACGGTCAATGCAAAGAAAAATCAAAGCAATGAAGCACTGATCTAAGAAGTAATTAAGATGCTAATGATACAAGGTATTCCACATGCTACATGTCCTAATTAAGCAAAAGTTCGCAACATTACAGGGGCTAATCTATGATTTTACAAGTGCCGCACGGAAAATCAGAAATCAGAAATCTATTGTTACGCGCCGCAATACTACAGTCATTTAGAGTAATCCACAAAACGAATGTCAGACTAAGAGTATAGAACAAGGATAAGTTAATCTTATGTGATCACTTAAAGCTTGATCTCTCCGGCATTAACCTAGCTCCCATTCCCAGCCACTTCTCCCTCGGACTTGTTTATTATATCATTCTGCTTAGCAGTTGCCAAGCCACAGTTTCCACTTTTGTTGTCGCCTTCCACAATCTTTTCCTCTGTACCAACTCCCTGTTTGATCTGCTCCCCTGTGTTAACCTCCTCTTTCTCTGCCCGAGCTGGTGTTTGTTCCGGTTCTTCTCTTTCTTTTTCTGCTTCAGCAAATACCTTCTTCTCTTCAGCATTTATAGTTACTTCGACACCTTCATCTGGTTTAGCTTCTTCAACAGCAGCTTGTACAATTTTCCCATCTTTCTCATGGACTTCATCTTTATTCTCATCTTGAATTATCTTACCAACATCCTCCGAAATAACTTGAGTTCCAAGTTTTTCATTCGCTTGCTCGTCTTTCCCGGCATCTTTCTCCGCATATTCTGTATCTTCATCCATCTTTTCCTTCACACCATCTTTAGTTTCTGCAGCTGCATTACCTTTCTCATCTTCTTCTGCCTTTTGAACTTCAGCTTCTTTCTGTAGAGTTTCCTCAGGAATAGTTTCTTTCCCCTTTCCAACATTTTTTCCATCAAAAGATTTTCTGCTCCTCTTTTTGGTGGGGTGACTTTCTGGAGACAGAGTTGCTTTTGTCTTCTCACTGATCCTTGATGATCTTCTAGGATTGTCACCTGTTCCCCAATCGAACTCTGATATTGCTGGACCACCGGGGTGTGATTTAAGGTACTGCTCCAGCTGCTTTCTGGTAGAGATCTCTTCCCCAGTAGGAGCAGTGAATATGATCTCGTTCTTCTTAGGTGTTCCGCCTTTCTTGAGCATAAACTGCAGAAAGTTGTTTTATTCAAAACCTCAATTATGACATCCCTTACTTATCTAACTTTGTAAAAAAATAACACAGAAGAAAAGTTTGCTGTTGTAGCTGTAGATGCAGTTAATTAGGAAAAGGGGTAAAAGGGAAACAATAAAAAAAAACTCAAGCTCAACACTTTTTATCCCTAACTATTTGAGGCTAGGTCACCAATAGAAGAAACATTTGAATTTGCTTAGTCTTAGATTTTGTATATTCTTCTATATGTAGATATATATGTATCTATCTACAATTAAAATAGATGCAGAGTTATTTGTTTTAGGCTTAATCCTTCTATTAAAAGATTGGGCCGAGTGTGTTTGCAATTCAAGAGAACAAACAATAGTTACAATTACCATGAATGGATCATGCTAGTATAAAAGAAGAAAGACAAGTATATAAGTAAAAGTTAATACAAAGTAATGAACACTAGGGAGACACTCACACATATAAACATTTGTAGACATATATAGACAGTATATTAGACTAGTGGGGACCAAAGTGACAAAACAATGGTTATATGGAGTTCATCACCGATAAAATATAGGGGATTTTACAAAACTACCTAACTTTTTAAGGTTTTTTTTCAAAAATACGGTTTGGGTTGCAGATGAGGTTGCAGCGCTGGCGCCAGGAGTGAAAAACAGTTGCAGATGAGGTTGCAGCGCTGGCGCCAGGAGTGAANAAAAAAAAAAAAGAGCTTGTATGGGCTCGTGATATTCATCTCTGCAAATCAATTTGTTTAAACAACATATCTATTACATACAAGAGGGTTGTTGGACTTACTTTAGCAGTTTATTAGTAACGAGGAGTACTAATGGAGAGAAATTTTTGAGCAACGAGGGATATAATGGAAAAGGTGCACTGATATTCATAATTCATAGCTGAACATCCAACTATTTATTCATAATGTTACAATAATAGAAGTCTTCAACCCAAGTGACGGTCAATGCAAAGAAAAATCAAAGCAATGAAGCACTGATCTAAGAAGTAATTAAGATGCTAATGATACAAGGTATTCCACATGCTACATGTCCTAATTAAGCAAAAGTTCGCAACATTACAGGGGCTAATCTATGATTTTACAAGTGCCGCACGGAAAATCAGAAATCAGAAATCTATTGTTACGCGCCGCAATACTACAGTCATTTAGAGTAATCCACAAAACGAATGTCAGACTAAGAGTATAGAACAAGGATAAGTTAATCTTATGTGATCACTTAAAGCTTGATCTCTCCGGCATTAACCTAGCTCCCATTCCCAGCCACTTCTCCCTCGGACTTGTTTATTATATCATTCTGCTTAGCAGTTGCCAAGCCACAGTTTCCACTTTTGTTGTCGCCTTCCACAATCTTTTCCTCTGTACCAACTCCCTGTTTGATCTGCTCCCCTGTGTTAACCTCCTCTTTCTCTGCCCGAGCTGGTGTTTGTTCCGGTTCTTCTCTTTCTTTTTCTGCTTCAGCAAATACCTTCTTCTCTTCAGCATTTATAGTTACTTCGACACCTTCATCTGGTTTAGCTTCTTCAACAGCAGCTTGTACAATTTTCCCATCTTTCTCATGGACTTCATCTTTATTCTCATCTTGAATTATCTTACCAACATCCTCCGAAATAACTTGAGTTCCAAGTTTTTCATTCGCTTGCTCGTCTTTCCCGGCATCTTTCTCCGCATATTCTGTATCTTCATCCATCTTTTCCTTCACACCATCTTTAGTTTCTGCAGCTGCATTACCTTTCTCATCTTCTTCTGCCTTTTGAACTTCAGCTTCTTTCTGTAGAGTTTCCTCAGGAATAGTTTCTTTCCCCTTTCCAACATTTTTTCCATCAAAAGATTTTCTGCTCCTCTTTTTGGTGGGGTGACTTTCTGGAGACAGAGTTGCTTTTGTCTTCTCACTGATCCTTGATGATCTTCTAGGATTGTCACCTGTTCCCCAATCGAACTCTGATATTGCTGGACCACCGGGGTGTGATTTAAGGTACTGCTCCAGCTGCTTTCTGGTAGAGATCTCTTCCCCAGTAGGAGCAGTGAATATGATCTCGTTCTTCTTAGGTGTTCCGCCTTTCTTGAGCATAAACTGCAGAAAGTTGTTTTATTTCAATTATGACATCCCTTACTTATCTAACTTTGTAAAAAAATAACACAGAAGAAAAGTTTGCTGTTGTAGCTGTAGATGCAGTTAATTAGGAAAAGGGGTAAAAGGGAAACAATAAAAAAAAACTCAAGCTCAACACTTTTTATCCCTAACTATTTGAGGCTAGGTCACCAATAGAAGAAACATTTGAATTTGCTTAGTCTTAGATTTTGTATATTCTTCTATATGTAGATATATATGTATCTATCTACAATTAAAATAGATGCAGAGTTATTTGTTTTAGGCTTAATCCTTCTATTAAAAGATTGGGCCGAGTGTGTTTGCAATTCAAGAGAACAAACAATAGTTACAATTACCATGAATGGATCATGCTAGTATAAAAGAAGAAAGACAAGTATATAAGTAAAAGTTAATACAAAGTAATGAACACTAGGGAGACACTCACACATATAAACATTTGTAGACATATATAGACAGTATATTAGACTAGTGGGGACCGAAGTGACAAAACAATGGTTATATGGAGTTCATCACCGATAAAATATATAATCTGTTATTTGACAATAAGTAGGTGCACATCTTCTTAATGAACACCAGAAGATAGGGTTATGCATTTCACATTCTCGTGCCTAGTGTTGGAGAAAAGCAGAAATATAGGAAAGAAATGAAGAACATATTAACTTCACAGGGGCCAAGTACAACAAGATATATAAAGTCAAGCAGAAATTTGCTTTGACTCATAAATAGTAAATACAATCTTTTATCGCCATTGAGCCGGACATTAGATTAGTGAAATTAGTGACAATTTCGAACTACCTGACCAGCCAAATTAACTTCACAGGAGCTGAGTACAAGATATATAAAGTCAAGCAGAAAATTGCTCTGTTGACTCTTAAATAGTAAATACCATCATTTATCATCCACGAGGGAAATATTAGATAAGCAAATTTAGAGACAATTTCCAAAAACTTGACCAGCCAAATTGTTGTGCTAGTCTTCTAGATAATAAAGTGAATATATGAAACAAAGCCGTCCGCCTCTCCATGTAGCTACTGCAAATAAGCCATGTTGATATCTACTATTTCAGCTTACACTATCTTACTTCAACTTTTCAGTTTTGTCATACTCTTTCCATGCCTTGCCATATTCTTTGATTGAAATTAGACACTTTGACCAATTGAAAGACCACATATGAGATAAAATTACGATGCAAAAGAAGAAGAGGAGAAGAACACACTCTCCCACTATTGATTATAAGACGTATTTTNTAGTCTTCTAGATAATAAAGTGAATATATGAAACAAAGCCGTCCGCCTCTCCATGTAGCTACTGCAAATAAGCCATGTTGATATCTACTATTTCAGCTTACACTATCTTACTTCAACTTTTCAGTTTTGTCATACTCTTTCCATGCCTTGCCATATTCTTTGATTGAAATTAGACACTTTGACCAATTGAAAGACCACATATGAGATAAAATTACGATGCAAAAGAAGAAGAGGAGAAGAACACACTCTCCCACCATTGATTATAAGACGTATTTAANCAAAAGAAGAAGAGGAGAAGAACACACTCTCCCACTATTGATTATAAGACGTATTTTAAAAAATAGAAATCAAATTTAGTAGGTTTAGCGAAACATCATACACAATTTGCAAAGTCCTCTACATATCATGTTTTGAGCATTGTGTTAAAGTGTATATTTTTTGTTACTACATCTTATCATATATACTTTTCTACGTCAGACACAAAACGTGTGAAACACGTACTCCATACCCGAGTGACTTACATACGGATATTGTATTGCAGGCAGACAGCTCAATAAGTAACAACCTTTTATCTATATCTCCATCTATAACGTACACAACATACTAACAAACCCCAAAAATTACATACAAGGAAAGAAAATATCCAGCATGTATGATATTCATGGAGCTGAATTACATGAAATTCGCTCAAATCAGGAAGATTAAGCACAAACCCTAGCTCTAGAAAATTTAAAGTAATAGTACTGTACCAATTTAGCTAAAGACACCAACTTGCATAAAATAAAGAGTAAAGAGCACTTCGTGTACCCGCAGTTTGTGTGTCAGACCACTTGGGATACCACA
>QRFB01027161.1:0-11119 GCA_008931105.1 Oenanthe javanica | reverse complement strand
AAGATCAATGACATTCAGTCAAGCATTGTTAGGCCGGCTATTGCAGCTAATAATTTCAAAATCAAGACGGGCACGATTCAAATGGTTCAGAATTTTATGCAGTTTGGGGGTTCACCTGCTGAGGACCCTAATATGCACATCAGAGACTTCATCGAGATCTGTGATACCTTCAAAACCAACGGGGTTTCTGAAGATGCTATAAAGCTGAGGCTGTTCCCGTTCTCTCTACGAGACAAGGCAAAGAGCTGGTTGCACTCGCTGCCAGCAGGTTCTATAACTACTTGGGAGGATCTAGCACAAAAGTTTCTGACTAAATTCTTCCCTATGGCTAAGACGGCAGCCACGAGGAACGCTCTTACACAGTTCAATCAACATTCTGGAGAAACGTTGTGTGAGGCTTGAGAAAGGTATAAAGAAATGCTTCGAAAGTGTCCCCATCATGTGATGCCAGATTGGATGGTCATTAACGGGTTCTATAATGGGTTGAATCATTCACGACCTATGCTTGATGCAGCATCTGGAGGAGTTTCCTGGGATCTCTATTAGAAGAGTTTCTTAGAGCATTAATCCTATCATTGAAGCTAGCATCCTGAAACACCCTGCTATTCTCATTTTCATCCACCATTTGCAGAGATGCTTCTTCATCATTCAAGTCCTCCTTCTCTTCAACATTAAAATCATCTGAGTTTTCTTGAAATATCTTCTCCTTTCCTTTCCCAGCCACATGAACAGGGGCCTTCACAACTCCCTCCCTGATCACAATTCCTTTCTCCACCTTATTTCCACCAAGCTTTTCAGCCATCTCAGTGGCCACCTTGGACAACAATGCCAATTGGCCCTCCCTCTGAGATGCACCTTGTGTCTCAGCTTGTGTCTCCTTATTACTCCCAGCTTCAAACACTTCACCAGCTTCACCAACCTTCTCCCCCTTAGTTGAGTTAGCAGCTGCAGGGATTATCAAGTGAGTCTTTATCTCCTTCAATTGAGCAAATACAGTCTGGAAGCCATCATTCATACATTTTTCAAACTGCTCCATCTTGGCTACTAGCTTGACTTGATTTCTCCCCACTGTGGGCACTTGCTTAAACAATTTAGATACTTTCCTTGAAAAGGATTTCAACCTTCTATCAGCTTGTTTAGAACCAGGGGTTGTTGGGGTGCTCACACACTCTGGTTTTTTATGGATGATTTCATCATGCTTCACACTCCCACTCTCAGGACCTAGTGTCCTAGATTTTTTGGTGCCCTCTTTTATGTTATGGCCATGCTCAAGGCCCTCTCCTTTTACCAGGATCTTTCCCTGCCTCTCTATTTTTTCTTGCTCACTTCTCTCTTTTCTTTTACTCTTATTCTTTTTCACACCCTCACTCATCCTAGGTGCAAGGGACTGAGCAGGTACACCTTGCACTATAGATTTAGATTTTACCTTCATGACTAAAGAGATAGAAGCTGAATCACTATCTTGATGTGCTTCAAGTTCTTGAGAGTTGCAGTTAGGATTAGGAGTGTTGACAGCATCTCCAGCATAAAGTTACTATCAATAGGGGTGTTGACAGTAACTGTGTCATTAACAGCAGCAAAGGATGTGACAGCATCCTGACCCAATGGAGTGATAGTTTCTTCCACCCTTTGAGTGAAAGGTTCTTGTGTACTGCCAAAGAGAGACTCCATGATAGGTTGCTTCCCCAAATCAAAATGAGATGCATCATATTGAAATGAGGATTCCTCCCTGTGCTTAAAAATAAAAGCGTGTGTATCTACAAGTGGAGGCTCATGTTGAGTGAGTTCAACATGGGGTGCAGACTTTGTACAAGTTACCATGGGAGACTGGCCAAGTTCAATAGGCCCCCCCTGTTGAGAGGAGACACCTAGTAAGGAACTATTTTCCCTTTGAAGTTCTGTGCCTTTTTTAGAGGACACAGACTGTGTGACAGAGGTTGATGTCCTTGCCTTCTTCCTCTTAGGCACACCAGGACCCTCTGTGGGTTCATTGGCATTACCATCCTTATATGCTGCACTTTGTGCAGTTACTCCCTCAACAACATCAGGAACTGTTTCTAACCTAGAGGTTGAGGATCTCTTCTTTGTAGAAACCTGATTCTGTTGAGAGGAAACAGGCTCTTGGTTGACAACCCTAAACTGTTTGGAGGATCTAACAGACTTGAAAGGTTGTGAGTGTGGGTTAAGAACGGAGAGATCAACTCCATTCTCATCACTCAAAGAAAAGACAGAAAAATCTCCAACAATTCTTAAATTGAGTGAGTTTATTATAGATCTTATGTGGTCAGTAATAAACAGACCCAACTCAGAATTGAGGGGTTTGCTAGAGAGTATGGAGTGAGTATTTTTCTTTAAGGTGGGGGACTCCATACATTGTATACTATCTAGATTAATTATGCCTACAACAGAATTAATAATAAGCATAAAGAATCGAGGATAGTATATTACCGGCCTCCTACTCTCCTTCTTGCCTAGCACAAGCTTGAATAGCGGCAACATGAGCTTTCCAATGTCAATCCTGTAATTATGCACCATGGAGTGCACAATCTTCCTGATATAGGCTAGGACCTCATTCCAGCCGTTGGTCTTGCTTGACATGGCTTTAGTGACAACATTCATTATCATGCTCCACTCTTTAACAAGATACTTCCTATCCATCCCCCCTAATGGATACCATTCATCTGAGTTCGGGCTTGTCTTGGGTCTAGTATACCCAATCATCCTGAAGAATTTGGCTAACTGAGCATCACTAACAGGCTCCTGGAATTGCGAACCTCCTTCAGCTTCAACATGGAAAGCAACATTGATGTGGGTTGAGTCGATGGTGTAGGAGGTGTTATTGATCTAAAAGGTTATGGTGCTTGCATCCTGCTCCCCCTCACATTTAACAGAGGTCCATAGCTGCGAAAATCTTGGGATCTCTAACATTGGGCTCTCAGTTAATGCATAGGATAAGAAAGAGTTGTTCATGAAGCCAACCAAAGGTTTGAAGGCTTCTTCAGCTTCACCCACCGTAGCCATGGTGGTGAAATTGGTTTAGGCACGAGTATAAACGATTTGAGGTCCAAACATGGTTAAAAAAAATTAAGGGTTAAGAAATTTGGCTAGAAAAGAGAAAGAAACGAACTGAGTTGTAGAGAGAGAATAGAAGGTTTAGAGCTTTTGAGAGTAAAAGAGTTTTAGAAGAAGTAAAGAGTGAGAGTGATTTTACTGTTTATATTTATATGAAATGAAAAAGAAACTGTCAAGAAAGAATTTTAATCGATTAAATTGACAGTTGTATGCTCAATCCATTCCCTTTTGACAGTAACTCTTGCGCTAGAATTCACAAACACTCTTGACAGTAACATTAGTGGCTAGAGAATAAATAAATAACCAATAACCCTAATTTAACTGTTAACAGTATATTATGCGGGGATTTTAGAAAACTATACTGTCAATGAATACTGACAATATGTTATTGACAGTAAGTTTCAGTCCCACATACTATGCTGTCAAGACATGACAGTATGTTACGCGAGGATTTAGAGAACTATACTATCAATGAATACTGACAGTAAGTTTCAGTCCCGCATACTATGCTGTCAAGACTCCTTCAAGTGATTAACAGTAACTTATCACAATATGACAGGATAAATAAAATATACTATCAAGACACTTAACAGTACTAACACCATATGAGACAAATTAATAAAAGTAAATTAGTTAACCTCTCAGTGAAATTTCATCATGTATCTCCACTGTGATAGAAATCAAAACTCCTTAACATGCAATTAATTCATAGTGAATTTCAGTTAACTAACATTTTTTATCACTAAATCAACTTGCTACAGAAATACATTAACATGATAAATTTAACATACCCAATTCACTCACTAGCCTGTTGAATGTCTTTTCATCCAATGGTTTGGTGAAAATGTCTGCAAGTTGCTTCTCTGTGGGCACATAGATTAGTTTGATTGTGCCTTGCTCCATATGCTCTCTAATGAAATGATGTCTGATGTCAATGTGTTTAGTCTTGGAGTGTTGAACAATATTTTCAGAAATGGCTATTGCACTAGTGTTGTCACAGAAGATAGGGATCCCTTGCAATGCCAAGCCATAGTCCAACAATTGATTCCTCATCTAAAGAAACTGAGCACAGCAACTACCAGCTGCAATGTATTCAGCCTCAGCAGTTGAATTTGACACAGAGTGTTGCTTCTTGCTAAACCATGAAACCAATCTTTCTCCCAGAAACTAACAGCTTCCTGTTGTACTTTTTCTGTCAATTCTACATCCAGCTTAGTCTGAATCTGAGTAGCTAACCAAGTCAAAACCATATTCTTTAGGATACCAAAGGCCTAAATCTTGAGTGCCTTTCAAGTATCTAAAGATTATGTTAACTGCCATCAAATGTGACTCTTTTGAATCAGACTGAAACCTTGCACACAGACTTGCAGTAAACATGATGTTAGGCCTGCTAGCAGTTAGATAGAGGAGAGAACCAATCATTCCCTATACATCTTGGTATCCACCTTCTTTCCTTTTGAATCCTTGTCTAGTTGAGTTGCTGTTGAGATTGGAGTCTTTGCAGGAGACTTGTCTTCCATATCAAATCTCTTCAAAAGATCTTTGACATATTTTGTTTGGCAAATGAATATTCCATCTTTCTTTTGATAGACTTGAAGTCCAAGAAAGAATACTAATTCACCCATCATACTCATCTCATATTTATTCTGCATTAACTCGGAGAAATCTTTGCACATTTCTTCATTTATTAAGCCAAAGATGATATCATCCACATAAATTTGGACTAGAATGTTATCCTTTCCATACTTTTTGTAGAACTGAGTCTTATCCACAATCCCTCTTGTGAAATTGTTCTCAAGGAGAAACTTGGAAAGGGTGTCATACCAGGCCCTTGGGGCTTGCTTTAAACCATACAATGCTTTGAGTAGCATGTACACAAAGTTGTGCATCTTTAGATCTTCAAAGCCTGGGGGTTGTTCAACATAAACTTTTTCTTCTAGTTCTCCATTTAGGAAAGTACTTTTTACATCTATTTGAAATACCTTGAAGTTATTGAATGCAGCAAAAGCCAAGAAAATTCTTATGGCTTCAAGTCTGGAAACACAGGAAAATGTTTCATCATAATCAATTCCTTCCTGTTGACAGTAAACTTTTGCTACTAGCCTTGCTTTGTTTCTTGTGACAACTCCACTATCATCCATCTTGTTTCTAAAGACCCACTTAGTACCAATTACAGACTTACTCTTTGGTCTAGGCACCAATTCCCAAACACAGCTTCTTTCAAACTGGTTGAGTTCTTCTTGCATTGCTTTAATCCAATCTGGATCAAGAATGGCTTCATCTAGAGTTTTAGGCTCAACTTGAGACAAGAAGAAGGAGTACATGCATTCATTAGTCACGTTTCTTTTGGTCTTTACTCCTGTTCTTGGATCACCAATAATTAAATCATTTATGTGATCCCTGTTCCACTTAGTTTCTCTTAGAGTATCTCCAGAATCTTCTGTATTCTGTTGATTGACAGCATCTTTTGCCCTTGTACTATTGACAACATCAATTTTTTCAAGTCCACTATCCATGGGAACATTCCCAGAGAAATCTGTTGTTTGAGCAATTCCTTCATTCTCTACAGATTGATTAGGAACCTTAGTTGGACCAGAATTGTGTGTTCAACTCTTAGTGATTTTTCATCATCAACATCTCCCAAATAGCCTTGATTCTCAAAAACTAAGGACTTTGATTCTTAACTACCTTCAACACTAGGAAACTTTGTTTCATCAAAGGTGAAATTCACACTTTCATCAACAACTTTATGATCAATGATATAGACTCTGTATGCTGTTCTTTCAATACCATAACCCATGAATATCCCTTCATAAGCTTTAGTATCAAACTTTCCTTTGACCTCTGTTGAATCTTTCATGATATGGCATTTACTTACAAACACATGAAAGTACTTGATAGTAGGTTTCCTTTCAGTTAGCAGCTCATAGGGTATTTTTCCAAAAGCCTTGTTGACAATTGTCCTATTTTGAGTATAACAGGCTGTATTAATAGCTTCACCCCAGAAATGAGTAGGAAGATTTGTTTCACTCAACATGGTTCTTGCAGCCTCAATGAGAGTTCTGTTTTTTCTTTCCATAACACCATTTTGTTGAGGTGTTCTTGGTGCAGAGAATTGTTGAGTGATACCATTGTCTTTGCAGAAATCATTCATGATATTATTTTTGAATTCAGTACCATTGTCACTTCTCAAGGTTTGGACTTTGAACTTAGGATTCTTGTCAAGGACTCTTACTAGATTAATAATTTCTTGTGTAGCTTCATCCTTGGTTTCCAGGAACCTCACCTAAGTGTATCTTGAAAAATCATCAACCATTACAATGATATATCTTTTCTTTGCCAGTGATTGCACACTCACAAGACCAAATAAGACCAAATGAATAAGTTGAAAAGCTTCATTTATTGAACCACTAGGAGTGCTTTTATGAGTAGCTCTCCTTAGTTTCCCTTTTTAACAATCCTCACACAATCCTTCTTGACAGAATTCAAGTTGACGAAGGTATTTCACCAATTCTCTCTTCATCAGATAATTCATAGCTTTGAAATTCAAATGAGAAAGCTTCTTGTGCCACAGCCAGCTTTCAGAAGATGAAGCTTTGCTGTATAAATAATAGATTTTGTTATTTCTTACTAGGTCAATGTCAGCAATGAATAGGCTTCCTTTCCTTACTCTTTGAAGAGCTTCTTCTCCTGTTTTCTTGTTAAATATTGAGCATCTGTCTTGATCAAACTCAACTTTGAAACCTTTCTCAGAAAATTGACACTCAATAGATTGTGCTTCAATCCATTCACTAGAGCAATTTTCTCAATCTTCAAGTTACCAACTTCCATTATGCCATATCCCATTGTGAAACCAATGTTATTGTCACCAAAGGTTATACATGGGCCATCCATTTCCTTGAACTGTGATAGCAGGGCTTTATCACCAGTCATGTGTCCTGAGCATCCACTGTCAATAATCCACATGATTTTTTTTATTTTTCCTGTTGCCCTGTAAAGCAAGGTTTACAAGTTGCTTTTGGTACCCAACTCTCATTGAGTCCATCTGGCTTAGCCAAATCACAGTTTAAGGTATGATTAGTTAATTTTCTTTAATTAGCTTTTAGCATGACTCTTGTGGTCACCCATTTAGATTTGATAATTGGTTTTGGGTTCTTGTTTCTGGGTGGTTTTCCCATCCTAGCTTTAGGAGGACTTGGAGTCTTTGCCTTCTCAGTTTTGACAGATTTATGTAAGCATACATCATTGGAAGCAATAGGCATGTTAAAGCAGATGCTTAGCATATTTAATTTATATGGCATGCAATCAATATTTCAACAATGAGATACTTGTCTATCTAACAAGGGAGTGCTATGCAAGTTTCCATTAACAGATATGACATGTTTTACTTCAGTCTTACTCTTGGTACATGCATGAGTTAAATGACTAGAAGACCCACAGTTGTTACACAATTTCCTTGGATCATTAGAAATATAACCATAATTATTTTTCTTGTTTATTCCCAACTTTCAATTCCTATTCTTCTTGGTCCTCATGATAGTAGGTTTAGAAGTTATTGTCTTACTAATGTTGACAGTAGGTTTAGATGAGACTATCTTGACAGTATGATTTAATCTTACTATCTCGACAGCAACTTCTGAACTTGCTGTCTTGCTAGCGTTGACAACATCTTCTAGACCCTGAGTACTGTCAAGGGCAAAACTAACTGTCTTGGGGAGTTTAACAATATCTTTTGACCTAGAATTTTTTGTGACAGTATCATTGTCCTCATCATTTAGAATTTGCTTAAGAAATAAAGATTCCTCATCAAATTCAAACTCAGCCTTTTTAAACATTGGATTCCTGACATTCTTAAGTATAGAGGGTCTGACAGTAAGTTTATCTAGAGTAGTGTCCTCCTCTACAACATGCTTCTTGCCATTTTTCTTCTCATAGTTAAACCCTATACTTACCTTTTGACTTTCAGTATTATCAGGATGGTATGATTTCAATAATGAAGAAGAATTTTTATAGGCTTTGATTTTAATTTCATTTTCACTTATTTGTTTTCTAAGAAACTCCTCAATCTGAGAGGCACAAAATACCTTGTTCTTTAGAAACTCATTTTCTTGTTGTAAGGACTCAAAAGCATTCTGTCTAAGCACTAGTTCTTCATTCTTACATTTTAATGATTCATTAGCATTAGTCAGTTTGACAATCTCTTCATTAGCAGCTAGCATGCTTGTATGAATATTAAAGATTTCAGAACTTAAACTTTCAACAATTTTCTTGTACTGAGATGCAGTCATATCAACAGTAGTAAGAAAAGGTACCTGTCTTGATGAAGGAGGTGACTCTTCTCCAGAGTTTGCCATTAGAGCTAGGTTCCCATATTCTTCCTCCTCTTCATCATCAGATTCCTTCCAGCAATTGCCTTCAGCTACAAATGCCCTACCTTGTTGCTTCTTGAGCAAGGCACCATACTTTGCCTTGAGTTCCTCATAGTCATTGTCATTTCTTCTCACTTGCTTTGTCTTTTTACATTCAGTTGCAAAATGCTCCATCTCATTACAGTTGTAGCATCTTATCTTTGATCTATCCACCATACTTGTCTTATATCCACCTTTGCTACCTCCTCCAAGTTTTGATGTGCTTCCTTTGTTGAACTTGGAGCTTTGAGCTTTGGGTTTAATGGACCTTTTCTTCTTGTGTCTCAGGTTTGAGAACTTTCTTGCCATGTAGGCCATGGTTTTATTTTCCATATTGTCCAGTTCATCAAGTGTGTAGAACTCATCTTCACCATTATCCGTGAGTTCAAGAGTAACACTCTCATCCTCATCAGTGACCGCTTCAATCTTGATCTGTTGTTGATGTTAAGATTCTTGAAACGGCAACATTTTTGGATCCTGAGCCACTAGAGCATTTGAGGTGTTGGCCATCTTCCCTCTTTGGCCAGACTGAATAACTCTCTTTTATAACAGCTCTAACTCATAGGTTTTGAGAATGGCATATAAAGTTTCAAGAGAAAGTTTTGATATATCCCTTCCATCTCTTATGGCAGTAACCTTGTGCTCCAGATGGTCAGGAAGTGTCAACATGAATTTCATGTTTACTTCCTTCTTGTCATAAAACTTTCCATGCTGCTGCAAGTCATTTATCAATCTGTTAAATCCCTCAAACATCTCAGTCAACCCTTCATTTGTCTTGGCCATAAAAGCCTCATACTGAGACACCAGGACTTGTCTTTGGTTGTCTTTTACCTCTTCTGTTCCTTCATACAGTATCTCAGTGATTTCCCATATTTGTTTGGCACTTGTGCAGTTGACAATGTTTTTGTACATAACATTGTCAAGTTCTTCAATAATTATGAACTGTAAACAATCATCTAAAGATACTTTTTCTTTTTCTGTATCATTGTACTCTGAGACCTTTTTAGAAACCCAGTGGGTAGGTATTGTCTCACCTTCCACTGTAGTTTCAGGTACATATGATTGAGAGATAAAAGGACCATTTTCCAAAATACTCGGATAAAGTGGGTTAGTTATTTTTATGAACAANTTCCAAAATGCCAGGATAAAGTGGGTTGGTTGTTTTTATGAACAACATCATTTTTCTTTTCCAAAGATTTTAATGTTCTTTATCAAATGTGAGTATTTTTATGCTACTTACTTTCTGTGCACTCATCTTGGATCTTTTCAGGTTAGATATGTTAAACCTGCTGCTCTGATACCAGTTGTTAGTTAAGATGAGTGTTGCAGAAGGGGGGTTGAATGCAACATGATTAATTATGAAGGATTCTCACTAACAACAAATAAGAATGATAATTAACAAGTTAATGATGCAAACAAACTAAGCAGATAAAATGACAGGGTGTTTAAACTTCAAAAATTAATTTTATTAATTTTTGTTTTGCAACAACTGTCTGGAAAATAATTCCAGCTTTGATAGATACAATAACAATGAGTTTGCTAATATTTCTATAGTTGAGAAATTCTAGCTCAGTTGCATAAGAGAAAGTACTTGTGAGATGTGTGTATTTATACTGAAACACATATCCCACTTATAAGTGTACTTTCCCTTATTCCTAGAACAAATCTTGAAATAGAAACTTTACTTTTTCCATTCAAATTTGTCTTCATTCCATTTGTAGATAAAGCAGCTCTGAGATATGCAGAAATCTTTGACTCTTCAAGCACGCTTTACCTTTTGCTTGAATTCTCCCAAGTTGCGGTAGTAAACTTGACATACTATATAGTAATGTCAAAATCATTCCTTGTATTTTCACTATCTAGTCTGCTACCTGAAACAGACTGTCAGCTTCACTAAAAGTTATTGTCAACTTTTAGCTTCCCTCTGGTGACAGTATCTTCGGCTCCGCATACTTTGCTGTCAAGCTTGATAGTCTTCTAAAACATACTATCTCCAAAGTTGCTGTCAACTGTCCCCGCTAATGTTGCTGTCAACTACTGTCAATAAAACTTGTTGTCTTCAATTCTTCATTCTCCGCCAAGTTTCCTATCAATAGAATAGTTGTTGTCGTCTGTTCCAATTGTGCTGTCACTTGTAATATACTGTCATAGGCTTGAGTACTTGAAATGCTATTGTCTGAGTTTTGAATCATGCTGTGCATGAACACTTAGTGAACTTCTGCTACATGACTCATATTTATTCTTTTGTACAAGACAGTGACTTTCAAATGTACAGTCACCTAACTAATACTTGTTAAATATACTGTCTACAAGTGACTACCAATTATACTGTCAATGTTCATTGACAGTATGTTTTACTTAGCTTATTAACCTTAAACTAAGTACATTAGTTGATTACACCACAATCCCTAACACATTGTATATCCAATTAGCTCACTTACTATTTTCTTTTAGAAGCAATCTTGTTATATTTTCTTTAATATATATTTTAAGATTTATTCAAGATAAAATTATTAATATTTATCCATTTATTAATAATTATATATATATATATATATATTATTTAAGTATCCAAAATTGAAAGGCTGTATGTATAGACCTATATATAACATAGGGTTATAACTCAACACAAGAACAGG
>QRFB01027159.1:4507-14607 GCA_008931105.1 Oenanthe javanica | reverse complement strand
TGCTCAAGTACACAACAAAAATAATGCGGGGGTCCGGGGGCGGCAGCCCCTGGGCGGGGGTCTAGGGGCGGTAGCCCCTGGGCGGGGTCTGGTTATAATGATCTCAAGTCAAAGGATCATTACACCATTATCACTGTGAGTCTTTCTTATGACTTTATTAAACATGAAGAATCTCACTGTGGGTCTGTCCAGTATCATGTACTCCTACATGTACCTATGTATTGACTTTAGTATCCCCATACTTATAACCAATGAGATGTGGTTATCAGTCAAACAACATACTAGTCTATTTATGTATTATTATTGTCCTATAATAATAATACTCGACTAGGGACATTTAAGAATATGATATATTATATAATCTCAAGTTCAAGTCATGTACTAAACTATACAATGTGTATCATGATTCTAAGGACATTTATTATGCTAACAAATATATCGCAGTAATTAAAGTCATAATAAATACGTTTATTGAATAATCAAATGACATAAAGGTCTATTGTATTGCCTCTAGGGCACCTACACTAACATCGAGAAGTCTCAACAAGCTGTATAACAAATTATAATCTTGAAGCATGTCGTGAAGTGATGAATGTGATAAAGTACACATATCGCAATGTCAGGATATGGAGAAATGGATGTGTCAAGAAGTCACTCAACCTCTTGTATCGTAAAGTGCTGAAGAATGGATACCGAGAAGTATACTATATAACATGTCGAGAAGTCTCATAATAGGCTTATGTCAAGAAATCCATATAGCTGATTTCGTGAAGTATTAAAATGTATCATGTCAAAAATTCTACGATATGACTTATCGAGAAGTGAAGAAGACATCAGAGTTCTCGACATCGATCAACACTTAACATATTTCAAGGAAGTGTGTAGGAGCAACGGACAAACTACAGAAGCATTGTCATGATCATGATTAGTCAAACCTGTAAGTGATAATTACAAGTCTACAAATAAAGCTTGCAGAAAGAACAAGATAAATGATAGAAGGATTAAAGTAGAATCAAAACATTGTCATCTCAAAGACTTAGCTAGAAATAGATTGTTTAATATGAAAAGTTGTATTTGTCTAATTCTAGTTATAGTATAGTGTTCAGTGAAACATGTGGAAATAAGACATGTTGTCTATTTAGCTAGATGCAACGCTTCATTTGAAACAACTTCTTGAAATAATATGTTCCGTGTTTTCTCTTAAGAACAAGAAACTGAAATTCACACTGAATTTCAAATTTTAGTAGTTTCAATTCTAATACATATTAGATTAAAAGTTTATTGTGTGTGTTCTTCAAGTTTTCATTTTCGCACATTTTAAACACATACAACTAAGCTCAAATTTGCCACAAGAAAAGAAAGTGATCAAAATATAAGAGGTTATAACTTATACATTCACCTCCCCCTGCATAAGTTTCTAGTATCTCATGTCTATAAGTGGTATCAGAGCTCAAACTATTGACATACAAACAGTAGAAAGATCAAAATAAGTTCACAGAAACTTAACAGTATCAAGATTACTCTATTTGACAGAGAAAACTACAATTTATGGAAAAGAAACATGTTGTTGTTCATTAGGGCTGCAAACTCAATGTACAGTTAATCCTTGATAAATGAATACGCTTGGGACTGGAAAATTATATTCATTAATCAAGATTATTCATTTATCGAGGTTAAAAATACACTGTCTCTATTATGTTGGGACCGGAAAAAGTTATTCATTTGATGAGGTTGTTTATTTATCGAATATTCATTTATCGAGTTTCTACTGTATCATGAAATCTTAAAAAATGGACATTTTATGCCTGTGAAACTAGTCCCTGAAACAACTAGTGACTCAGAAATTATACCAGTAACATGGATATCTAAGGACCCTGCTCAATGTACTGATATAATGGAACAGATGGAGTATTATAAAAGAAAAAATTCGAAAGAAAATATGATTCTTTATAATCCTTTTCCTCCCGCCAAATTTGGAAAGAATAGTCATTATTTTATGATGAACGTTATACCTCGTTGACTTTCTCAGTCAAAATTATGTATACCGGCACAGAATGAAATGAAAAAAAATGGTTTCAATTAAAATGGAAAAAAGAGAAGTAGAAGTTTTGACGCATTCGGATTCTTTGACTCTAAACTTTTTCGCAGTAAATATGTGCAAGTAAATAATCTGTATAAACTTTCACCTGCCGAACTTATAAATATGGTGGAACTCATCTTAAAATATTAAGGTGGTGTAAACCCATTTTCGAATTGAAGAGTGAATCATCCGCCTCTATTTTTAAGGCATAATTTTATTTTCATAATTATTATAAATTATGAAAATATTAGAGTGACAGAGTCAAATTGAGATCTTGCGACCGAATTGTTATAGTTCTCCTAAGAACTGAATTTACTTGTGTAAACTTTTTCGCACTAAATATGTGCAAATACATGTAAAAATTAAAAGCCGCATGTATGTATTTGGAAATGCAGGGAATGACGGTCCGGTCCTCCTACCCCTGTATCCTACCTAACATGTTAGGTGACAAGTACTACAATAACATTCATCAGCCTACAAATTTAGCAATGTACAACGATTTATATATAAAGTAATATTTTAAAGATGTGGTCCTGCAGCGGTCCACCTTTACTCAAGGAGAACTGTCAGGCGTGTCAGTATTTTTTTAGTATTATTATTATTCTATCGTCATCTTCCGAGATCCGAACATGTTCAGTGTACAACCACACTATTATAATCCGTTCTCGTTCGATTGATATTTTTGTTTAAATACAAACAAATTTATGTGAGTGGCCGGTGGTGTGTGCATCAAATTTTAAAAAATTTATATTTTATATTTCAAAATAATATTCTTATATTTATATGAGATGAGAAAAATCATAATATTCATATTTTTGTTTAAATATAAAAGAGAGTTAAAAAGTACTTATTTTAATATTAACTAATTAAATATCGGAAATTTATACACAGATAGATCATAAATAAAGTTTTGATTTAAAAATATTCCAATTCCATACACAGTCATCGAGGAGATCGAATTATATTATTATCGCAAGATGTAACAAAAGAATCACAGTGAATTAATATTTTTAACTTAAATTAATAAACTTCTTTTCTGCAATGCACGTCCGCACCTTACAAACCAAACATGCATGTACATAATCTATTACCTCTATCAATATATATTAAAAAACTTAATCAATAAAATGATCATAAAATTATAACATATACATGTATGTTTGATAAAAGTTTAATAAAAATATTTTTTCATTTATTAATACTAAAATTCATATATTTCATATTAGAACCGAAAATCGAAGAACTATCCTCATAAATACAACTCAAAACTATAATTAGAAATTCTTTTAATTCTATTTTAAAAATCAATATACATCGAAAAATATCTTTTATTTTATCTTATTTTTAAATTTCCGTTATAATATTTAACTATAACATATTGATAATTAATATAATATTGTATCATGTTATTAGTTTTAGTTGTCCAGGGTTATATACTTGTATATTATTTTTCTCTAATTAAATTCTTTTGCTAATTATAAGTAAGATAATACGGATGCAAAGACTAGCAATACAAAGATGAATAACCTCAATTTGTACAACTATGAACCAATACAAACTCAATTAAGATATACATAATATAATTGATATTATTAAGATTTTTAACTGCTATATAATTTACATGGATGCTATACACAACTTTTGGCTAAAGATGTAATATAATTATTAAACCTGCTTGTTAACAAATATTTATTGTGAGATTTTAAGATAATCAGTTATATAAATATGATAGGGTAGCATTATGAACACTTAGAATAATTATCGCTCTAAGNTGATCGGTTCGGTTCGGTTCGGTTTTGACCTATAACCGGAACCGGAACCGAAAGTCTCGGTTTTTAAAAATCAAAAACCGCAACCGCCGATTCGGTTTCGGTTTCGGTTTTTTCGGTTCGATTTTCACCGGTTTCGGTTCGGTTTCAGTTTCAATTCGGTTTTTTGCTCACCCCTACTTACTAGTCCTAAAAATTAAATTTTGTAGGTTAGTGGAATATTCATAAAATTTATTATATTTTACAAATGGATATATGATTAAGATATCATATACAATAGAAATTTTATAAATTAAGGTGTTGTTTGGTTCGTGACTTGTATCAGGTATGTTTTGGGTATCAGTGATGAGTTTTGTCCACTCCACACCTGTATGAGCTAGGTATGAGAAATCAAATANACCTGTATGAGCTGGTTATGAGAAATCAAATTAAAAACTTATTACATTTATCGTTATTTATAAAATTACATGTTAATTTTTAAAATAAAAAATTTATAATGTTGTTATTTAATATTTAATAAATAATAGTGATTTATTTTTTATATTAACCACATATATTTTTTTATTTATTAAAAAATATATTAAATTAACAAATTCATTTCACCATTCAACCAAACACATGATATCATACTTTATCCACAGACTATCCTCATCCAACCCCTGGTCCAAACAACCCTTAATAATGTTGGGAACATAAAATTTTATTAATTAATCGAGATAAAAAATATATTGTTACTATTATGTTGGGATAAAAATCTGTATTGAAAATATTATTTTTATAAATTAATGATGGTGGGAACAAGTTTTTTTATTAATTAATCGAGATAAAAGATATATTGTTACTACTATGTTGAGAAAATATTAATTCATCATAAATTATTATTTTATCAATTATTAATTAATGGAGATTTTACCCTGCAGTATTTGATTTGTAAACCAGGTGCTACAAAAATCAGTTAGACGTAGCGGACACAAAACCGTGTATGCACCCCATCGGAAAATGGATATAAGTTACTCACTCCCCGATTCAAGTGTCTTATTTCACCTTTTTTTTTATTTATCAAACTGACTAAATTATTCTTGCATTTCGAGTCTCTAGATTTAAGTGTGTTATTTGACCTTTTTTGATCAAATTGACTAAATTTTTCTTGCATTTCGAGTCTCCAACGATTATTCAAATCAAAAACCTGATCGGAAAAATCACATGTACTAAATAATGACACTTTTTGCCTTACTGGGCAATTACAACAATCACATCCAGCTGCTTGCTTTAAGATGCGTACAGTGCATGTGAATATATAAAATCATTTAGCAATATATTTTTATACAAATGTAATAATCAAAATTAGAACTACAACTTTCCTCCCAAATTATCTATCCTTTTATTTTCTACATATATTCTAAAAGATAGATAGAGAATATAGCTTCATAAAATATTCTTAAATTATTTTGTCGAAATAAAAATTTAATAGAAAAGAAATTTTGTAAAATATTTTTTTTACCCAATATAAAATATGTGTAAAAAGAACTAATTTGAGATGGAAGCTCCAAATGCTGGATGCTCAATCTTTCCCAAAAAGCTGCTTGATATTAGGCACTAAATCATTAGAGAGGATTATGATCAAACCACCTATTGACCATAGCTAGACACTCTTCAGGCTTGAACTCTTGAGCTGCATGACCTCCCCCCTGTGAAAGTCATAGAACTACAAGTTTATATANCCCTGTGAAAGTCATAGAACTATAAGTTTATATGTTTCCTTCTCCAGGATTAATACAGTAAAGAAAATGTTTGGATTTGCGAGGAAATCATTAATTCAACTGATTAGCAACTCCTTGCAGATGGTACTTCTAACATTAAAAACAGATGACAAATTTTCGGGCATGATCTTTATGAGTTTGACGAAAACTTCATTAACTAAATACATAATTTTGTACCTTAACAGTCGCGAATGTCAATGCGAAATCATCGTGTGAAAATGACTCCGTGTATCTGGAAAAGATTAGGAAATGTAAACGTATTCTTAGGATCAAGAAAGTGAAAATCAAGAATCCTCTTTTACAGATCTTACCCTGCTACTTGTTGTTTGACAAACCATGGTGCCCAGGTCCTATCAACATTTAAATGTAGATCACGTATCCACTGCTTAGTGCCCAAGTGTGAGAATGCCATGTCGTGATCACCACTGTTTTATGAAACATTACGAGTATCAGCCCAAATACTCCTTTGGTAGAAAATATATATCATAGAAATTAAATAAAAATAATGATACCACTAATAATACTAAGAGAAATAAACTTTGTTGGGACGATATTTACCTAATTATAAGCGCTCGACAATTTTTTTTGGTGAAGTTTCGATGATTAGCAAGAGTACTAGAGACATCGTATGCATAGCTAACGGTATCATTTTTACCGAGAACATAGTGATCAGCATTGCATCTAACCCACTCTCCGATTGTTCCCTGATGTTTGAAGAAAAATTAATTATCATTTACAAATAAGATTCTGGAAAACAAGGATCGCTAACTAGCTCATACATAAATGCCATACCTCGCGAATATTTAGAGCTTTTCGTACTGATGGAACATTTGCCCAAACATCAGTATACAGATACTCATTTTCCTAAACACAAAAGGATACAAGTGAATTGATAAGACAGCTTCTACTCCTTCACAGCTTCACTATTATCTATTTACGAGAACAAAACTGATGCACTCTGTTTCTAACATATGGACGGAGATGAGAAGAATGAAACATAGATTTAAGACAGACTCTGTTTTTCTTATTCATTCTCCACTAACATCTAGCAAAAAAAAATTCGCAGGTTCTAACAANAAAATTTCGCAGGTTCTAACACATGTTCAAAGCTTGAGAGATAAAAATTCGATGATAAAGTTACCCGACACCATTGTTGGCCCTTCAATTTGGCTGACTGGGGGTAAGGTACTGGATACTTGTAAGTTGAGTTACTAATATTTTGCAGCAAATTCCTGGTGCTAGTCTCTGTAATACAAATTGGTTCCAATATCTGATATATATATACGTCCTCCAGGCACTGCATATGATACGGTATATAAATGTAAACTGTAATAAATTGTTCGCAATAGGGGTAATACAATTAAAGAAATTCGATGCTTGGTAAAATAGTAAAAGATATTTGATGTTTTTACGTAACTTAGATACTCGGAATATTTAAAATCAAGATTGTAACCTCATTAACTTCTTGTAGATCACGTAGACATAATGTGTTGCTTTCATGCACGTTTACGTATTCGCCATTGCAATTCGCTTTCGTCGACTGAAAATACCAATAAATTTTTTAGATTGTGTTTCAGCAACAATTATATCTCCATATATCAAAAAAGAGAACTTTGTCATTAAAACAAAATCAGTACCCTCTGTACAACGACGTTAGAAAATAGGGATAAGGTATTCTAAGACAATAAATAAAAGCAGTTACTTTTCAAGATTTTACACATATTAAAAAAATTTAAAATATCATCATTTTCCTTATCTTCCCATTATCCCATATTTATTGTAATAACTCAATATATGTATCAAAAGAAGTTAACATTAAAAATAACAAATAATTGAGCGTATTATCGGAAATATGTTTAAAATTTTGAATTGAATGAAGACAGAAATATCTATTATGGGATTTTTTTTTGTTCAAAATTAACACTAATTTGGAACGGGAGGAGCCGAGGAGTATTATTTATGTTTTGCAAAATGTAAATGCAATCCCCACAAATACCTGCCAGGAGAGCATGATTGAGAACCGATAAATGAATATATTTGGGACCAAAAATATATATTCATTTAACGAGATTATTTATTTGTCGATAAATCGATATAATATTTATTTATCGATAAATGAATATAATATTTATTTATTGATAAATGAATATTAATTCATTTAGATAATATTTTTAGACTTTTTTATTCATTATATTATTTTATATATATTATATTCAAATGTACCTAGAATTCACGGTGATTATAACTTTTAAGTAAATTTTAATTACATTTATTTTTTAAAAATTATAGATTAGTTGTACTGTGCATGCATGTATGAAATAGATAAAATGCACAGTACCATGTATTACATAAAATTAAGCATAAGATGCATTTTGATAGAGGGAAGAAACAATCAATTTTAGAGGCATTAATTTTCGAAAATAATATGACTTATTAATATGTTTAAAAATTATTATTGAATGAAATGTATTCATATATTATATAAATAAAAATATATTATTTGAAATATAGTAATTATTCATTTATATTTACATAGGACCTATAAAAACTATATTTTTATTTATTCATTTATGCATTTAGCGAGATTATTCATTAAGCCTATTCGTCCAAATTGGGACTGAAGAAATTTATTCATTTGTGGAGATTATTTGTAACATTCATTTATCGAGGTTTTACTGTATCCCATAACCAATTTGTAAGTTATTTTTTTTAAAAAAATTTATTATTTTACCATTTATAAATAATTGAGCCTATTATTGAAAATATTTTACCTCGTAAATTTCATCCGATAGAAGTGCCACCTGATGAGCATACGGAATCCGAGTGTTGAAGTCGATATTCCTATCTGTTAGTGGGTTGCCAATGATATAGCCCTGACCAGCAGACCGAATATTTAGAAAAACCAAGAACAAAACAAGCTGATAAGAATTGAGAGTCTAGGGGTCACTAAAACTACATACTGCAATATTAATTCGTAGCTCATTTCCAGCTTCATTACCTACGCATAACAACACAAGACAATTGACATATAGATAAGAATATAAGATGCACATACAACAAATACATATATTTAATAAAAATTAAATATATTCTTGTCAGCGGGAGTTTCAATAAATTTTACTGGGGACCATATGAATGATTATATATTCTTGTCTGTCTACTCCCTCTGGTCCACCTTTTTGATTTTTAGTACTCATTTTAAAAGTAAACGACAAATACATATATTTAATAAAAATTAAAAAAAATTATATCAAATAAAAATTAAAATTTTTATATGATATAAAAATTAAAAACTAATATTAATTATAATTATATTTTTTTAATATGTGAAAAGACTATTATTTAGGAAAGGATTAGAGGGACTAATATATAGTAGTATATATATTTGTAACTTCTAGTCATTTTTTAAATTTCATCGGATCGAAATGACAAAAAATAGAGGATAATTTTAAAAAAATGTACACACATTGAATGAAGTGAAGGACTATATACGTATATATTTTGGCTCATCTTTTGATCGTCGATATATATTATTTTATATTCTAAATCAGATTATATAATAAAAGTATTGATATTTAAAAAAAGGTTATGAGATATACACTTTTATAAGACGTTAGATGCAAAGACGAACTAAAATAATAAAAATATGAGCGTTTATAATTAAGTTTATAAAATATTGATATTAATTTAGATATTTATCTTCACGTTCTTTCAAATTGTTTTGGTCTAATCATTTTTCTTTGTATTTGGTATTGTATAGTTTGAATTAACATGAAAGCATTTAGGCAGAATTTGAGTATCAATACCATTAAATATCTCCTGAACAATGAGTGGAATAGTTATTCCCGAGTAGGAAATACCAGTGATGTACAGAGGATTGCTTATAAACTTAGGATGTTTCTTGAGCCACTGCGTCAAAGCATTAACAAATTAATCACATGCAAGCAGATGCAACTTTCATATAAATTTTAGCAACATGATGTAGCTAGTTGTTGTTCGATATATATACCTTGTTAAGAAATTGGTAAGTGTATTTTGCTGATAAAGTGTCACTGTTTTTGTAAGTTTCTGGGGATTTTGCATAGGAAAATCCAGACGTTGGCGCATCCAGGAAGATTACATTGGCCAACTAACAACAAAATCATCAGATGCAAAGTTTGATTTAGTTACGTAAAGAAGTAAACAAATGTGAAAAATTAATACCTGCAGGTAAGTTAATTTACAAATTAATTACGTATACGTAATTAAACAAATATGAAAATTCATGTGTACCTTGGTCCAAGAGTATGGATTCAAATGCAAATCTGGTATGTCTTTGGTGGCATCTGGATATTCAATTTTAAGAGGACCTACAATAGCGAAACATGAAAACGCAAGTAGCCAAGTGGGTTAGGTTATGTATGACATGCATGTGACAATTAATATATATATGAATAGTAAATTTTACTAATAGTTATCTATTCACATTCACCCCTTCGGGGGGGGGGGGGG